>PVIA01008742.1:0-68094 GCA_004024845.1 Tonatia bakeri | reverse complement strand
CTTCTTCCCTGTACCTTTCCTCCCCATTCCTCCCTTCCTTCTCCCCACTGAACTCCTGTGTGATGTCAATTTCTCTGATTCTGTTCCTGTCCTGGCTGTTTGCTTAGTTTTTCTTTTTGTTGTTCTTTTAGGTTCATTTGTTGATAGTTATGAGTTTGTTGTCATTTTATTGTTCATATTTTTTATCTTCTTTTTTCTTAGATAAGTCCCTTTAACGTTTCATATAGTAAGGGCTTGGAGATGATGAACTCCTTTAACTTGCCCTTATATGGGAAGCACTTTATTTGCCCTTCCATTCTAAGTCAAAGCTTTGCTGGATAGAGTAATCTTGGATGTAGGTCCTTGCCTTTCATGACTTCAAATACTTCTTTCCAGCCCCTTCTTGCCTGTAAGGTTTCTTTTGCAAAATCAGCTGATAGCCTTATGGGAACTCCTTTGTAGGTAACTGTCTCCTTTTCTCTTGCTGCTCTTAGGATTTTCTCTTTGTCTTTAATTTTGGGTAACTGAATGATGATGTGCCTTGGTGTTGGGTACCTCTTTGAGTCCAACTTCTTTGGGACTTTCTGGGCTTCCTGGATTTCTGGAAGTCTATTTCCTTCACCAAATTGGGGAAGTTTTCCTTCATTATTTGTTTAAATAAGTTTTCAATTTCTTGCTGTTGCTTTTTTTCTTCTGGCACCCCTATAATTTGGATATTGGAACGTTTCAGGTTGTCCCAGAGAGTCCTCAGCCTCTCTTCATTTTTTTGGATTCTTGTTTCTTCATTTTGATCCAGTTGGGTGTTTATTTCTTCCTTTTGTTCCAAATTGTTGCTTTGAATCCCAGTTTCCTTCTTGTTACTGTTTGTTCCCTGAATATTTTGCTTTATCTCATTTTTGGTGTCTTTCATTTGTTCTTCCATTTTTCGACCAAGCCCAATCAGTTCTGTGAGCATTTTGATTACCAGGGCTTTAAATTCTCCATCAGTTAGGTTGGCATTGTCCTCATCTCCTTGTTCTGAGGTTTTGCTGTGTTCTTTCATTTGGGCCATATTTCTTTGTCTTGGAGCACCTGATAAGTTGTAAGGGGAGGGGCCTTAGATATTCACCCAGGCAGGGCAACCAACCCTCTTTGCAGTGTTGCCTGTGGGGGAGGGGCCAGAGAGGGAGCAATGCAGTTCACCTGCTTGTCTCTAGTGCACTTCCCAACAGACTCTTGATTCAGACTGGAAGTATGTCCCACAGCGGCAACCCCAGCCGTAGCCCACAGTCAGCTCTGAGTCTCAGTTTCCCTCTTAAGTCAGCCCTGCTCCTCAGCTTCCTTGCCTCCGTTTTTCTGAGTTGCCAGCCCCATGGGGTCCACCTTACCGGCCTGGTTGTTTTGGTTGATTTTTTCTGTAATTCCTTGGTTGTCAAAGTTCTATGCATTTTGATTTTCTGGTGCTTCTGGTTGTTTATTGATTTTAGATTGGTTGTTATCCTCCTTTTGGTTGTGAGAGGAAGTGTTCTACCTATGCCTTCATGTTGGCGGCATGGGATTTTTTTTTATTCTTAACAATGTTTATTGTACACCACTCTGAAGGTTTTTTGTTTGCAGATTCTAGTTTAGAATGATTGTTGTTCAAGAAATTAGGATACAATATTTTAAAAAGGTATTTTGGTCCAAAAGTTCTTAATGGGTAGAAGTATTGAAATAAAATGTAAACAATATTTTTAGTTATGTTTTGCTGTTAAGCTAGTGCCAATCTCAGTTGCTTTGCCACTTTACTTTTCATCTTTGGATAAGATTCACTCATAACAACTGGCACTTTATACATGGAAAATATATAACATGTAAAGGATGAGGAGAAATATGTTTTCATCTCAGAGGTGATAAAATTGAATTATAAAGTATTGGGTTGGCCAAAAATTTTGTTTAGTTTTTTGCATATGTAGGCTCTAGTAGTGCTTAGCTGTTTTTAACTTCATTTGAAACAGTTTTGTAGATTGTATTGTGACAGTTGTCATATCAGTGTGGATTTTAAAGAAACTTACCAAAATTGGTGAATTTTTATGCAGCCATTTAAATAATGAAGATGAAAGAAAATATGCAACATTTTCAGTGTATTATGCTTTATTATTTCAAGAAAGGTAAAAATGCAACTGAAACACAAAAAAAGATTTGTGCAGTGTATGGAGAAGGTGCTGTGACTGATCAAATGTGTCACAAATGGTTTGTGAAGTTTCTTGGTACTATTGACATTTAGCCATAATTGTTTGCTTTTGGGGCTGTTTTATGCATTGGAAGAAGTTTGGCAGCAGCCCTGGCCTCTACTCACTAGAAGCCGATAGCGGGAGATAGCCGACATGCTCAAAACATCTAGATCAATAAAGTTATTGGTGAAAATGAAAAATGTATCTTTTATTTTATGGAAAAAACATAACAGACATTTTGGGCAACTCAGTAGTTTTTATCATGAACCAAAATACAGGAATCCTGCTATTATACCTCACTGTAGCTTCTAATTCTTCACTTAATGTAATTATCAACTTAAACTGAAATAAGGAAGAACAAGTTTTATTATGTGCCAGATCTTATACTAGATGCTTTTATAGTTACTCTCTCATTTAATGTTAAAATATACATAATTGTGGGTTAGGAATTATTCTCACTTTTAAAATGTTTTATTTTGGTTCCATATAAATTTTTGGAGTATATGTTCTAGATCAGTGAAATATGCCATTGGTATTTCAGTAGTGATTGCATTGAATCTATAGATTGCTTTGGGTAGTATGGACAGTTTTAATGATCTTAATTCTTCCAATCCATGAACAGGGCATATGCTTCCATTTATTTGTATCTTCCTCAGTTTCTTTCTTCAGTGTTCTATAGTTTTCTGAGTATATGTCTTTTACCTTCTAGGTACTTTATTTTTCTTGATGCCATAGTAAGTGGGATTTGTTTTTCTAGTTTCTCTTTATAATAGTTCATTGTTAAAGCACAAAAATGACATCAATTTCTGAATACTGACTTTGTATCCTGCTATGTCACCAAATTCACTTATTAGGTTGAGTAGTTTTTTGGTGGAGACCATAGGGTTTTCTGTGTACACTGTCATGTTGCCCACAAGCAATGACAATTTTACTTCCTCATTTCCAATTTTGATGCTTTTTATTTGTTTTTCTTGTCTGATCACTGTGGCTTGGACCTCCAGTACTATGGTGGATAACAGTGGTTAGGGCTAACTCCCTTGTCTTATTCCTGATCTGAAGGAAAAAAAACTTTTAGTTTTTGCCCACTGAGTATGATGCTGGCCATAGGTTTCTCGTGGCCTTGATTATGGCCTTTATTATGTTGAGATATGCTCCCTCTATTCCCACTTTGCTGAGTGTTTTTATCATACATGGGTGGTAGATTTTATCAAATGCTTTTTCTGCATCTACTGATAGATTCATGTGGAGGAGTCTAATGAACAAAACAAACTAATGAGCAAAATAGAACCAGAGACATGGAAACATGGAATAGACTGACATTGGCTGGGTTGGGCAGGGACAATGGTGGAAAGAAGGGGAAGGGACTAGTCAAAGGACATAGATGAATGACCCGTGGATATGGACAATAGTGTGGGGATTGACTGTGGGAGGCAGGAAGCAGGCTGGGTGGAGTAAGGCAAAGGGGAAGAAATTAGGATGACTGTAATAGAATGATAGTATGAATGAATGAATGAATGAATGAATGAATAAATGAATAAATAAATAAGCAAGCAAGCTAGCTAGCTAGCTTTAAAAACCTGCCCTGGCTGAGTGGCTTAGTTGGTTACAGCATCCTTGCATACACTGAAATGTTGTGTGATATAATTCCTGGTCTGGGGCACATATGTAGGTTATGGCTTCAATCCCTGGGGCATGTATGGATTGATGTTTCTTTCGCACATTGATGTTTCTCCCTCTCCCTTCCTCTTTCCACAATCAATAAAACATAAACTCGGGTAAAGATTTAAAAAATATGTTTAAAAACTCCAAAAATGGATATTTGGGGAAGTTAAATTGACTTTTTTTTTTTTAAGAGAGGGGAAGGAGGAAGAAAGGGAGAGAAAAATTTGATGTGTGAGAGAAACATCAACTGATTGCGCTCAACGGGGGACCTGGCCTGCAACCCAGACATATGCCCTGACTGGGAATTGAACCAGTGACTTTTTGGTTTGTAGGCCAGTGCTCAGTCCTCTGAGCTACACCAGCCAGGGCTACATTGACTTTCTTGATGGTGGACTTTTAAGTGATGGATCTGGCAGTAAATTCACTCTGTCTCTCAAGCGACAGGCTTTAATTGCATTATTTAATTTCCATTAAGGTTGTATATGCTATCTTATTGTACAGATATTTAGGAGGCCAATGCCTTATCCATTAGGCTACTGGGGTTTATTGTACAGATATTTAAAAACTGACTTTTGCTCTGGTCAGGTAGCTCACTTGGTTGGTTGGAGCTTTGTTTCAATGGGTGATAGCTGGTGGGTGCCTGTTCAGGATTCAACCAGTGAATACATAAATAAGTGGACTGACAAGTTGATTTTTTCTCTACTCTCTCTCTCTAAAAATCAATAAATAAAAAATTTTAAAACCATGACTTTTGTCTATTAGCTAAAAGAACCTTCCCCTATCTTGTTATTATAGGATATTTTATGTCATTTTATAGTAATTTTTAGTTTTGTGTAATGCAGGTGGGTTTTAGTTTTGAGTGGGGGAGATAATTTCATTTTCTTTCTAGTGAAAGAAACTTTTAACACCTTTTATTGAATAATTTATCCTTTCTCTACTGATTTAAAATTACATGCACATATACATACACACATACATTAGTCTTTTTCTGGATTCTGTTCATTTTCACGATGTATTTATTCTGCAAATACCATTAATATTTTAATTATAATACATCATAGTCTGTTACAATACCTGGTGGGACAAGTTTTCCCTTGTTATTGTGGGTTTTTTTTTCCCCCAAAATTTAATGGCTATTGTTGAATATTTCGTCTTTACAATAGTTTCTTAAAGTTCAGAGGAGAGTATGTCTAAGGATTTTGGTCTTGTTACTTTAAACTATTATGTAAAATTTCAGAGATGATTCAACTATATTCAGTTTACAAGATATATACTTTAGTTTTAAATACAAATAAGTTGAAAGTAAAAGGATAGAAAGAGATAAACCATGCAAGAAATACCCAAAGAGAGCTGGAATAACTATACTAATATGAGATAATGCATATTTTAAAATAAAAATTAGTAGAGATAAAGGACATTAATTAGTAGAGATTAATGATAAAAGGTCAATCTGTTAGGAGGACATAACACAAACTGGGGTCCTTAGCAGAGCCCCAAAATACACGAAGCAAAAACTGACAAAATGAAGGGAGAAATAGACAATTCAACAATAATAGTTGGAGACATAGTAAATACTTTCAGTAATGGGTAGAACAACTAGGCAGATGATCCACAAGGAAATAGTTGTGAACACATACTATAATTCAGAAGGACTTAATAGAGAACTGTAGAACTTTTCACACAACAGTAGCAGAATTCATGTCCTTCTAAAGTGCACATGAAACATTTTCTAGCACAGACTATATGTTACACCATTAAATAAGTTTCAATAAATTTAAAAGGGATGTACAAAATATGTTCTTTGACTACAATGAAATCAAATTAGAAATCAATAACAAAAGAAAATCTGAAAGCTTTACACATATGTGGAAATCAAGCAATGCACTCATAAATGACCAGTGGATCTAAGAAGAAATCACAAGGAAATTAGTAAGTAGTCTCAGAAAAATGAAAACAAAAATATTAATATAGTCAAACTTATCGGGTGTGGCCAGAAAAGTGCTTAGGTGGAAATTTATACCCGGAAAACACCTACATTAAAAAAGAAGAAAAATCTCAAATCAGTGATCTAACCTTACATCTTAAGAAACTAGAAAGGGTAAAACAAATTAATTTCAAAGCAGAAAAAAGGAGGAATTTTTTTTAAAAGACTAGATAAGAAATAAAGGATAAAATAGAAGAACAATAGAGATAATCAGTAAAACTAAGAGTTGGTTATTCAAAAGATCAACAAAATTGACAAATCTTTAGCTAGACTGACCAAGAAAAAAGGGAGAAAACTCAAATTACTAGATTCAGGAATGAAAGGGGACAACACTACTGTCTTGTAGAAATAAGGATCATAGAATATTATGAGTAACTCTTTGACAATAAATTAGTTAAGTTAGATGAATGTTTTCCTAGAAAGACACAAACTACTGAAACTGACTCAAGAAGAAATAGAATATCTAAATAGATTATTATTAAAAAAATAAAGAGCTCTGGCTGGTGTGGCTCAGTTGGTTGAAGCATCCTATAAATGTTCCAAGGTTGTAGGTTTGATTCCCAGTCAGTGCCCATACCTAGGTAGGTTGACGGTTCAGTCCTTGGTTCGGGTGTGTAGGAGAGGCAACCAATCAATGTTTCTTGCATTGATGTTTCTCTCCTCTCTCCCTCCCTCCCTTCCCCTCTTTTCAAAATCAGTATGTTTTTGGGTAAGAATAGAAAAATAATAATAAAGAGATTGAATCAGTAATTTAAAAACTTCCAAAAAAGAAAAGCCCAAGCCATGATGGCTTCAGTGATGAACTTTCCTTCATCACTGAACAGTCCTTCCCAAACTCTTTTACACATAGAAGGTATCACTTCTTAACTCGTTCTATAAGACTAGTATTACCCTGCTACCAAAGCCAGACAAAGGTATCACAGGAAAACTACAGACCAATATCCCTTATGAATACAGACACAAAAATCCTAAACAAAATATTAGCAAACCAAATATAGCAACTTATAAAAAGGATTGTATATAATGACCAAGTGGGATTTTTATCCCATGAATGCAAAAATCAATGTAATATACAGTATTAATAGAACTATGGACAAAGAACATATACTCATCTTAATAGATGCAGTGAAATCATTTGACCAAATCCAACATATTTTAATGATGAAAATACTTAATAATTAGGGATAGAGAACTTCGTCACCTTGATAAAGGACGTCTATAAGTACTCTCAGGTAATGTCATACTTAATGGTAAAAGACTAAAAGTTTTACCCTAAGATCAGGAACAAGGAGTCCACTCCTTTCACTTCTATTTAACAATGTAGTAGAGGTAGTAGACAGAGCAATTAGACAGGAATAAAAAAAAAAGGCATTTGTAAAAGAAAGAAATAGTAATACTATCTCTACTTTAGATTATATAGTTTCTCTATAAAAAACCTTAAGTAATATACAAGAACCAATTAGTAAGTCCACCAAGACTTAAGATACAAGATCAGTGTACAAAAATCATTTGTATTTCTGTATACTAACGAATGCAACTCTTCCATTTAACAGTGGCATCAAAAAGAATAAAATACCTAGGAATAAATTTAATCAAAGAAGTGTAATATTGTACACTAAAAACTACACAATATTATTTAAAGAAATTAAAGATCTAGTTCCGGCCAATATGGAGGCATAGGTGGACGCACTGTACCTCCATGCACAACCAAGATAGGGACAACAACAATTTAGAAACAGAATAACATCCAGAAATGTTAGAAAATTGATCTGAATGGAAGTTGGACAACCAAGAGGTTGAATTCGACCCGTGCATCCAGACCGGTAGGAGGGACGGAGACGAGCAGCCAGGCATGGGTCATGGCTTGGATAGAGCCATGTAAAGCAAGGCAGTGCATGCAACCCAGGATCCCATCGCTGGGAAATAGAACCTCGGGACACTGATTGTGGACAACTGTGGGAGTTGAGGTGCATGGAGTGACACTCAGCCTCACAGGGGAGGTCCTTGGAGGGTCCCACGGCGTGCACAAGCCCATCCACATGGGACTTGGCACCAGAGGGGCCCAGTTTGCTTGGGGAAAACAGCAGAGGGGACTGAGGTCCCATGGAAAATGGAGCAACCACCATTGTTTCCTCTCAACTCCACCCCCACATACAATGTCACAACTCACTGACTGGGGTGCCCCACCCTGGCGAACACTTAAGGCTCCATCCCTCACTGTAACAGGTGTGACCAGACCAAAAGAGAGAGAGAGAGAGAGAGAGAGAGAGAGAGAGAGAGAGAAAGAGAGATGGCTCTAACAAAATAACAAATCAAAGCCCCAGAACCCATCATTTTAAGCAACCGAGAGATAGCTAACCTATCAGATGCACAGTTCAAAACACTGGTGATCAGGATGCTCACAGAACTGGTTGATTTTGGTTGCAAATTAGATGAACAAATGCAGGCTACAATAAGAGAAATGAAGGAAAATGCACAGGGAACCAATAGTGATGGGAAGGAAACTGGGACTCAAAACAATAGAGTGGACCAGAAGGAAGAAAGAAACAATGAAACAGGAAAGAATGGAGAAATAAGAATTAAAAAAAAAAAAAACGAGGAAAAGCTTAGGAACCTCTAGGACATCTTTAAACGTTCCAACATCCGAATTATAGGGGTACCAGAAGGAGAAGAGGAAGAGCAACAGATTGGAAACTTATTTGAACAAATAAGAAAGGAGAACTTCCCCAATCTGGCAAAGGAAATACACTTCCAGGAAGTCCAGGAAGCTCAGAGAGTCCCAAAGAGGTTGGGCCCAAGGAGGAACATGCCAAGGCACATCATAATTACATTAGCCAAGGTAAAAATGAAGGAGAGAATCCTAGAAGCAGCAAGAGATAAGGAGACAGTTACCTACAAACGAGTTCCCATCGGACTGTCAGCTGATTTCTCGAAAGAGACCTTGCAGGCAAGAAGGGGCTGGAAAGAAGTATTCCAAGACCTGAAAGGCAAGGACCTACATCCCAGATTGCTCTATCCAGCAAAGCTTTCATTTAGCATGGAAGGGCTGATAAAGTGCTTCTCAGATGAGGTCAAGTTAAAGGAGTTCATCATCACCAAGCCCCTATTATATGAAATGTTAAAGGGACTTATATAAGAAAAGAAGATTAAAAAAATCATGTATAGTAAAATGACAGCAAACTCACAATTATTAACAATCACACCTAAAACAATTCCAAAAGAAACTAAGCAAACAACTAGAATAGGAACAGACACACAGAAATGGAGAACACATGGAGGGTTAGCAACAGGGGAGTGGGAGGAGGAGAGAATAGGAAAAAGTACAGAGAATAAGTAGCATAGATGGTAGGTAGAAAATAGACAGGAGGAGGGCAAGAATAGTATGGGAAATGTTGAAGCTAAAGAACTTATGACACATGGACATGAACTAAAGGGGAATGTGGTGGGAGAGGGTGTACAGGGTGGAGGGGAGTGAAGGGGAGAAATGGGACAACTGTAATAGCATAATTAATAAAATATATTTAAAAAAAACAATGCTGAGGAAGAACAAAGTTGGAGGATTCACTTCCCAAGTTAAAAAATTATTATGAAGTTATTGTAGTCAAGACAGGGTGGTACTGGAATAAGGATGGAAGTATAGATCAGTGGAATAGAATTGAGAGTCCAGGAACAAACTATTATATTTATATAAACCAATACCTGATAAGGGTAGCAATGTATTCAGTTTGGAAAGAATAGTCTTCAACAAATGGTTCTGGAGCAACAGGGAAGCCACATACGAAAGAATGAAGTTAGATCCCTGTACCATATACAAAATTAACTTAAAATGGATTATAGACCTAAATGTAAGAGGTAAAACTATCACATCCTAAGAGAAAAACACAGGAGTAAATCCTGGTGACCTTGAATTAGGCAATAGTTTCTTAGATACAATGCCCTGAAGTACAAATAAAAAGTAAAAAAATAAACTGGTTTCATTAAAATTAGAACTTTTGGGTTTCAAAGGACACAACACTGGTTACCACATAGGTTTCTACTCCCGCATCCACCTGTCTCTTCACTTTTTGGGACAGCAGTTTGCCCTGTAACCTCACTTCTTTAATGGATGGAAGAGTTGTTGATTTTTCTTTTGTTTTACTTGTTAGGATGGAGTGGTAACTTCCAAGCACCTTACAAGCTGATTCGAATGTCTCAGTGTTTTGTTTTGTTTTTTAATCCTCACCCAAGGATATGATCATTGATTTTATAGAGAGAGGAAGGGGGACAGGGAGAGAGAGAAACATTGATGTGAGAGAGAAACATTCATCGGTTGTCTCCCATAGGTGCCCTGATCCCTGACCAGGGATGGGACCCACAATCTTTTGGTGCATGGGGTGATGCTACAATCAACTCAGCCATCTGGGCAGGGCTCAGTGTGGTTTTTTAATTTTCCTGTTAGTTTTTGGTTTTGAGCACTTTATAAAGTACTCATTGGTCATTTGAATATGTTCTTTGAAATTTTGTTCACATCTTTTGCCCATTAAAATAAATAGGTTGTGCTTTATTTTTTAATGGAAGTTATTTACATATTCTGGATACATAAATATGTTTGTCAGATACATGTTTTGTGACTACTCCTATTGCTTTTTTAAAAAACAGATTTTTTTTTAGAGGTGTTTTAGGTTCACAGCAAAATAGAGAAGATAAATTTTCTATATATTCTTTATCCTCACAGATGAAAAGCCTACCTTGTTATTAGCATTTCTCATGAGAGTGGTACATTTCTTATTTTTATTTTTAAATATATTTTATTGATTATGGTATTACAGTTGTCCCATTCCCCCCCCTTTATTCCCCTCTGCCTTGTACTCCTCCCCGCTCCTACCAGCATTCCCCTTCCTTAGTTCATGTCCATGGGATGTACATGTAAGTTCTTTGGCTTCTCCATTTCCCATAATATTCTTAACCTCCCCCTGTCAATTTTCTGCCTACCATTTATGCTTCTTATTCCCTGTACCTTTTCCTCCATTCTCCCCCGACCCCTCCCCACTGATATCCTTCTATGTGATCTCCAGTTCTGTGATTCTGTTCCTATTCTAGTTGTTTGCTTAGTTTATTTTTGTTTCTGCTTTTTTTTTTTTTTAGGTTTGGTTGTTGATAGTTGTGAGTTTGTTGTCATTTTACTGTTCATATTTTTTTATCTCCTTTTTCTTAGATAAGTCCCTTTAACATTTCATACAATAAGGGCTTGGTGATGATGAACTCCTTTATCTTGACTTTATCTGGGAAGCACTTTAACTGCCCTCTCATTCTAAATGACAGCTTTGCTGGATAGAGCAATCTTGGATGTAAGTCCTTGCCTTTCATGACTTTCAATACATCTTTCCAGCCCCTTCTTACCTGGAAGGTCTCTTTTGAGAAATCAGCTGACAGTCTTATGGGAACTTCTTTGTAGGTACGTGTCTCCTCTTCTCTTGCTACTTTTAAGATTCTCTCCTTATCTTTAATCTTCAGTAATGTAATTATAATGCACTTTGATGTGTGCTTCCTTGGGTCCAGCTTCTTTGGGACACCGAGCTTACTGGATTTCCTGAAAGTCTCTTTCCTTTGCCAGATTAGGGAAGTTCTCCTTCATTATGTTTTCAAATAAGTTTTCAATTTCTTATTCTTCCTCTTCTTCTGGCACCCCTATGATTCAGATGTTAGAATGTTTAAAATTGTCCCAGAAGTTATTAAGCCTCGCCTCTTTTTTTTTTTTTAAGATTTTATTCATTTATTTTTAGAGAGGGAAAGGAGGGAGAAAGAGAGAGAGAGAGAAAAAAACATCAATGTTGGGTTGCTGGGGGCCGTGGCCTGCAACCCAGGCATGTGCCCTGACTGGGAATCGAACCTGCGATGCTTTGGTTCGCAGCCTGAGCTCAATCCACTGAGCTATGCCAGCCAGGGCTCATTTTTAAAAATTCTTGTTTCTTCATTCTGTTCTGGTTGAATGTTTATTTCTTACTTCTGCTACAAACTGTTGATTTTGAGTCCCGGTTTCCTTACCTTCACTGTTGGTTCTCCATGCATTTTACTTTATTTCACTTTTCATAGCCTTCACTTTTTCCTCCATTTCGTAACCATACTCAACCATTTCTGTAAGTATCCTGATTACCAGTGTTTTGAACCTTGCATCTGACAGGTTGCCTATCCCCTTGTAGTTTAGTTCTTTTTCTGGAGTTTTGATCCGTTGTTTCATTTAGGCCATATTTCTTTGCCTTGGTGCAACTGTAAATGTTGTAAGGGGTGAAGTCTTAGGTATTCATGAGGGTGGAGCAACCCACGTAGCTGCATCATGGTACTGTTTTGGGGGGAGTGGTCCAAGAGGAAACAAATCCCGCTTGCTTGGCTGTTGGCTAGCTTTCAGTCACTTCTGCTACCCGTGAACAAGTTGGACCCTTCTAGTGCTTATTCCTGGGTGGGTGGACTTGTGTACATTCTAGGACCCTGTGAGTCTCTCCAGTGAACTCTCCTGCGAAGCTGGGAGTTTTTCCTGCACCTTCAACCTTCACAGGTTTTTTTCAGTCAGAGGTTTTGAGACTTTATTTTCTCATGCTGGAACCCTGGATTGCGTGGTCTGTCTTGCTCCCCAGTTTTCTTCTCTCCTGGTTTACCCACATGCAAATGTGGGACTACCTGCTCCACCAGCCGCCTCCTGTCCACCCTGGTTGCCTGTCTTTGCCCCTCCTACCAGTCTTGATGAATTTTTCTTTTTTAATTCCTTGGTTGTTGGACTTCCATACACTTCAGTTTTCTGGCAGTTCTAGTTTTTTTTTGTCTTTGATTTGTTTTGTCCTTTTGGAAGTGTGAGGAGGCAAAGTGTATTTACCTATGCTTCCATTTTGGCCAAAAGTGATCTTAAATTTTTATTAGTGTTTACTCTAAATGATGTGTTGGTTATCTATTGCTTTGTAACAAAACTAAGATTCAGTGACTTAAAATAACCATTCTATTGTACTTATGATTGGTTAGGTCAGGAGTCTGGAAAGCTCTTAGCTGGATGATTCACTTTCATTGTGGCTTGTTCATTCGTCTGACGTTCTGGTGCTTCTTGGTCTGTCTGTCTTTCTTCACCTGGCATGTCATTTTTCTGGACTTTTCTAAATGTCTCAGATTTCCCACAGCATGTTTTGTATGAGGGTAGTTAGCTCATTTTTAAAAGACAGAAGTTGAAGCTACCAGGCCAGTTAAGGGCTAAGCTTGGAACAGATGCAACATTATTTCTACTGTGTTGTGTGAGGGCAGCCACAGGGGTCACCATCTTGCTAGTAGATTGCCAAGGCCATGTTGCAGAAGACCATGTGTGGCAATCTTTGGAAAATACAATCTGCTATACAGTGTTTCCAAAAGTACTTTGGAAAGAATGATGATGAAAGTTATTAAGATGCAATAAGAGTGAATATTTAAAGCTGAAGTGAGCCAATTTGTCAAAGTGACAATTTTTTAAGAGTTTCCATTTTTGAAAAGCTTTAGGGAAATAGTCCTCCTACTGTTGGAAAGAATGTGGTTTGGTGTAGCTTTTTCAAAGGAGAAAGTAATAAAATATCTTAGGATTTAAAAATACATCTACTTTGTTTCATCATTTTTACATCTAGGGATTTCTTTTAAGGAATAATAGGAAAATTGTGCAAAGTCATATGAGCAAAGATATTTATCAGACTGCTTATATATTGGAAAAATTGTGCTAGTGCAGTGTTGTTTAGCTATTAACTATAATGATACCTGCCACATAGAAAGCACCTAATGTATACTAGGATCATTTTAAGTACTTTATATAATTTGTACAGTCAAGGTGATCCCCACTCTTTTGAAGCCCGGTGCTGGGTTTAATGAAATTCTTGAGTCCCAATTTAGAAAAATTTTTTATTGATTGATTTTTAAAGAGAGGAAGGTGGGGAGGAGGAGGAAGAGGAGGGAAGAGATGGAGGAGAGAGAGACAGAGACATTGATTTGTTGTTCCACTTGTTTATGCATTCATTGGTTGTTTCCTCTGTGTGCCATGGCCAGGGATCAAACCTGCAACCTTGGCATATTGGGATAGCATTCCAACTAATAGAGCTACCTGGTAATAGAGAGGCCCCCATCCCTTTTTTTGTACTGGTCGCCACAAATTGGATTGTCATTACTTTTTTAAAATTTGTATTTTTCAATTACAGTTTACATTCAACATTATTTTGTATTAGTTTTAGGTGTTCAGCATAGTGACTAGACAGTCATATGCTTTACACAGTGATCTCTCTAATATTTCAAGTACCTACCTGGCACCATGACTAGTTATTACAATGTTGTTTATTATATTCCCTATTCTGTATTTTATATTCCTGCAACTACTTATGTTGTCATCTCTATGTGAACTTTTTATGTTTTTAAAGGTTGAAAAGACCAAAAGATAATTTCATGACACAAAAATTATACAAAGCTTACATTTTAGTGCCTGTGAAGAAAGTTTTATTGAAACACACACTTATTTATTTGTTATCCATGGCTGCTTTTTTTACTACAACAGAATTGAGTAGTTGGAACAGGGACTGTATGGCCCTCAAAACTTAATATTTATGAAAAGTTTGCTAACCCTTGCTGAAAGCCACTGCAGTATTCTGCCTTGTGCCATATAACTCACGTTTTGGTCAATGGTAGTCCCATAAGATTAGATGGAGCTGAAAAATTTCTATTACTTAGTGATGTTGTAGCTGTTCTAAAGTCACAGTGTATTCATTACTCATCTGTTTGCAGTGATGCTGATGTAAACAAACTGTGCTGTTAGTTGTCTAAAAGTATAGCACATAGTTATGTACAGTACATAGTATTTGATAATGGTAATGACCATCACTGATTTATGTATCTAAAACACTTTTTATTGTTATTTTAGAGTATATTCTTTCTACTTATGAAAACAAAGTTTGGTGCAAAACAATCTGCCATGTTACATCTGCAGTAACTTCATACATCTCATGTTTACTGTGTCGTTTGGTTGCAGGATTTTTCTCCTGTGCTTGATTTAATCATGTGTTGTTTCGTACAGTAACATGCTGTGCAAGTTTGTAGCCTAGGAGCTATGGGTTATATCACATAGTGTAGGAATGTAGTAGGTTATTCCATTTAGTTTAAGTGCACACTATGATGTTCACATGATGAAATTGCCTGATGATGCATTTCTCAGAATGTATCCCCATTGTTAAGCAGCACATGACTCTGTAGACCTCAATTTAGGGGGATAATGTTCATGATATATTATGTGAAAAGAAAAGTGGGATATAGAGTATAATTTAGAATGTATAATATCACACTATATATGTCAAAAAGGTTTATGTTAAAATATCTAAAAAGACTATTTTATTTCTGGCAAATGAAAGTATGTTTTTTGACCTTTAGTTTTAAAGTGCTATCAAAAACAATCAGTGCTATCAAAAAAGGAAAAAAAAAACAGGGTGAGCAAAATGGGTAAAAAAAAAAAAAGAAAAAGCAACAGCTCTAGCCAGGTAGCTCACTTGATTAGAATGTCATGCTGTTATGCCAAGGTTGTGGATTTGATTCCCAAACAGGGCACATATAAGACCAATTAAAAAAAAAAAAACATAATAGAGGGAAGGAGTCAATACATTCTTCCCCTTTCCTTCTGCCTCCCACAGCTTACAGAAAAGGTGAGAGGATCATGCAATGAACACTTATCTAACTTTTACCTAATAAGATTCACCATGTGTTAATATTTTAGCATATTTATTGGCTCTATTGTACACACACATGCATGTGTATTCACACAAAACTGTTTTCCTCCTCCTGTGTGGGGAAAATCTGAGCTTTTCTCCACTGTGTCTCTCTTTCCTAAATTTGTCCTTTACTAGTGACCCAGAACACTTCTCTTTCAATACTTCTGGTCACCAAATGTGTGGGTTTTTTTTCCTCCACACAACAAGCAAGTTTTCCACAGTAGCTACAATTTAACTAAATCCTGAAAATACCTACTCAGAAATAGCTTCAGATCTCACAGGTGAAGAGCGCAGTCCCATAGGCTACCCTTTCCCACCCTCACTTGAGATGACAGTTACAAGTTCAGATTATCACCTGGGACTCTTGACTAACAAGCTATGTAGTTTGGTGGTTCCCATGACCCCTTCTCAGGTCTGAGTAATTTGCTGGAGGGACTTACAAAACTCAGAAATATGCATGTTTCCAGTTTATTAAAGGATATGATAAAGTGTGTAGATGAACAGCCCGATGAAAATATACATAAGATGAAGTCTGGGAGGGTTCTGAGTACAGGAGCTTCTGTCTTACCTTCCTGGTATGGATGGATGTGTTCACCTCCCTGGATGCTCTCTGAACCCTCTGCAGTTGGGATTTTATGGAGGCATGTTCACATACGCATGATCAATTATTAACTATTTTCCTTTCCTCTCACTGGATCATGGCTTGGTCATTTTGGTGAACAGCCTCCATCTAGAATCACACCCAGAGTTGCCTTATCATTTAGGAATTTAGAAGGTTTCATGAGCCCTGTGTGAGGGATGGGGACAAAGAGGAATATTAGAACCAGAGATGCTCTTAGTGTTAGTATTACTTAGGAAATTACAAGGATCTTTGGAGCTCTATGCCAGGAACTAGGAGGAGAAACCAATGATTTTTTTGTTTCTGTTATTTCACAATGTCTTTTGTAAGTAGTTTTTTTATCTTTTCATTTAGCATCCAATCAAGGTTCCTGCATTGCTTTTTTATTACCTTTAGCTGACTATAGAAACTAGATTCTTTTAATCCATCATTAGTCACTGAAGTTATTTAACCATTAAGAAAATATTGGATTATTGTGGAACTAGGAGAGGTCTTGGTCATATCTGAGACTTGGAATTCAGTAAGATTTTGGTTTTGGTGAATCATCATAGAAACAGTGAGAAGCTCTTAAAGAGATTTGTCATGTTCTAATTTGGATAACATTAACTTTTGAGGCAAAATATTTTAGTGTATCACAATTTGCTTTCAAATGATACCAGAAAAAATACATTTTTGAGACAGTCTCGAAAAGTCAAACATGAAATAGGTATGAGATTATTGAGGAATTATTACTACGTGTGGTAATGATAAAGAGGTTCTGTTAAATTCTTTATCTATTAAAGATCAGTAAAATAATACAATACATGGATTTGCTTTAAAGTGTATCAGCAAAAAGAGATAGGACTATAAGAAACAAGAATGCCGAAGGTTGCTAATTATTGAAACTAGGCTATTATATGGGAGCACATTGTATACTTCTTGCTAATTTTATGTTTGATTCATTTTATAAGAAGTTAAGGGACTTCCAGCCAAGATAGAGGCATAAGTAGACATACTATGCCTACTCTTAACAAACAAAAGAAGGACAACAAATTTAAAAACAAAAAACAACCAGAACTAACAGAAAATCGAACTGTATGGAAGTGCAACAACCAAGGAGTTAAAGAAGAAACATTCATCCAGACCAATAGAGGGGCAGAGATGGAAAGCCAGGCAGAATGGACTTGTGGCAAGGCAGTGGCTGCCGACCAGCAAGGCAGCAGCTGGCAGACAGGGCAGTCCCACATTTGTGTGCAGATAAACCAGGAGGAACAACTAGGGAGCGAGGTAGACCACACACCCAGGGTTCCAGTGCAGGGAATTAAAGCCTCAAAGCCTCTGATTGAAAACACATGTGGGGGTGAGGCAGCAGCGGGAGAAACTCCCAGCCTTACAGGAAAGTTCGTTGGAGAGACCTACAGGGTCCTAGAGTGTACGCAAACCCACCCATCTAGGAATCAGCATCAGAAGGGCCCAATTTGACTGTGGGTAGCTAGGGAAGTGAGTGAAAACCAGTAGAGAGCAAAGCAAGCAGCACTGCCCCTCTCGGTCCCCTCTGGCACATACAGCATCACAACGAAGCCACATGGATTGCCCCGCCCTGGTGAACACCTGAGGCTCTGCCCATTAGTACGTAACAGGTGCTCCAAAACAAAACAAAAAAAGGCCCAAATGAAAGAACAATTCAAAGCTCCAGAAAAAAATATGACTAAGCAATGAAGAGATGGGCAACTTATTAGATGCACAGTTCAAAACACTGGTTATCAGGATGCCCCAGGAATTCACTGGGTACTTAAACAGCATAAAACAGACCCAGGTAGCAATGAAGGTTGCAGTATGTGAAATAAGGAAAAATCTACAGGGAACCAACAGTGATGGCAAGGAAAACAGGACTCAGATCATTGGTTTGGAGCAGAAAGAAGAAAGTAACATTCAACCAGAACAGAATGAAGAAACAAGAATTCAGAAAAATGAGGAGAGTCTCAGAAACTTCCAGGACATCTCTAAATGTTCCAACATCCGAATCGTAGGGGTGCCAGAAGGAGAAGAGGAAGAGCAAGAAATTGAAAACTTATTTGAACAAATAATGAAGGAGAACTTCCCCAATCTGGCAAAGGAAATAGACTTTCAGGAAGTCCAGGAAGCTTAGAGACTCCCGAAGAAGTTGGACCCAAGGAGGAACACACCAAGGCACATAATAATTACATTAGCCAAGATGAAAGATAAGGAGAGAATCTTAAAAGCAGCAAGAGAAGAGGAGACACGTACCTACAAAGGAGTTCCCATCAGACTGTCAGCTGATTTCTCAAAAGAGACCTTCCAGGCAAGAAGGGACTGGAAAGAAGTATTCCAAGTCATAAAAGGCAAGGACCTACATCCAAGATTGCTGTATCCAGCAAAGCTGTCATTTAGAATGGAAGGGCCGATAAAGTGCTTCCCAGATAAAGTCAAGTTAAAGGAGTTCATCATCACCAAGCCCTTATTATATGAAATGTTAAAGGGACTTATCTAAGAAAAAGAAGATAAAAAAATGAACAGTAAAATGACAACAAACTACATCTACCAACAACTGAACAACAACAATAAAAAAACACACACACAAAAAAAACAAAACAAAAACATACTAAGCAAACAACTACAACAGGAACAGAATCACAGAAATGGAGATCACATGCAGGGTTATCAGCTGGGGAGTGGGAGGGAGCGAGAGGGGGAAATAAGTAGCATAAATGGTAGGTAGAAAATAGACAGGGGGAGGTTAAGAATAGAATAGGAAATGTAGAAGCCAAAAGACTTACATGTATGACCCATGAACATGAACTAAGTGGGGGGAATGCAGGTGGGATGGAATGTGCAGGGCAGAGGGGAATGGCGGGGGGACAATGGTAATAGCACACAATCAATAGAATATATTTAAAATTAGGGGGGAAAAGTTAAGTCATAAACATCGACACCTCATTTTTTCACATAGAAAATGTAAGTTGTATGTGAAAGTTGTCTGGTATCTAAAACTGTTACTTTACAGAGGAGTTCTTTTTTATAGTGTGAAGATGTATAGCTCCATTTCTAAACATTTGATTAGAAAAAGAATTCTTAGGAAAAATAATTTATTATATGTGTCTGAATCTCTCAAAATGAATCTAACATTTTAAGGTATTAAGAAGTAATCTCACTTTTATAGTATTTACTTAAAAACTGTTGTCTTTTAAGTATGGCAGAAAGCTAGCTATGACAATAGAAAAATTCTGTACCAATTACAAAACTGTTTAATTCAAACTGCCATTCACAATTGAAGAACACTGTTGTGGAGATTTTTTGCTTATCAATCAGCTATTGTGTGTTTTGTATAATCTTTCCTATGACTGCAGCACTGATGCATTACTAGTACTGATTTACTATGACTCCAAGAGATGTGAGAATGACATTTCTTTTGATTTGAATCCAACAGCTATATTCTGACCATACGTGCTGGTAGCAGACATTAAAGTAAAAATATAGCAATGTTATGAAAGTAGGAATCTGAGTCTATGAAAGTTAACAAATGACAGTGTCAAGGCCTTTGCTCTCTATATCAAGAATGTTTTAGTCTTCTTTTTATTTTAATAATTATTTGAGAAGCCACTTATACAGTCAATAAGCAGTTTGTAACCAGAATTGCACATTAGAATCACTGAGGGAGCTTTTTCCAAAATACCTTTGTTTAGATTCTATTCCAGACCTACTGACTCAGAATTTGGGGAGAATAAGACTCATAGGCACAGATTCTTTGAAAAGGCTTTTTGGTGATTTGGTTTTGAACCTTTATTCAAGGACTACTACTTTATTATATGTAAACAGAAAATAATAAACTCCTCTCCCTGTCTTTAACTTAATGACTATAGGTAATACACAGTTTCTCACAGGCTGTCTCTAACTGCTTCTCTTATTCTGTTTCTCTGGAACAAGTAAATCATTCAAAATTACAGTGGATAGAAAGCCATTAAAGAGTTTTTAGCAGGTGAATGATGTGATAACATTTGTATCCCACTTATTAGTATCAAAATTATTGTGTCACATCTCAGACTGATCTCAATAACCACCTATTTTAGACAATTTCATTTTAGCACTTTGCTAGAAACCTGTTCTCTGCCCAACCTGGTGCTACCTATAATCATTGTGTTGTATTGATAGCCTTTCTGAGATACCAATTTTATCATTTTTACTTTTATGCCCCCAAATTCTGCATCTTTACATTGCCTTTTTAAAATAAATTATTTCATTGTTTTTAGAGTGAGAGAGGAAGGGGAAGAGAGGTTGAGGTGGGGGAGATGTCTACTTATTTATGCATTTATTGGTTGCTCCTCATATGTGCCCAGACTGGAGAGTAAACCTGCAACCTTGGTGTATCAGACAATGCTCTAACCAACTGAGCTGTCCAGCCAGGGCCTTTACATCGCTTTGAGGTAAGCTTTGCTAAGGTCTTCTAATAAACTCTACTTCCTCTGTCTTCTACGTTCCAATTTTGTTTCATGTCACCTAAACAATGCCATAAGTCTGCAATGCTCTTCTCTTCTGCCTTAAAAAATATTATGGCCCTGGCTGGGTGACTTGATTGAAGCATCAGCCTGTACAGCGCAAGGTTGCGGGTTCCATTCCCAGTCAGGGCACATGCCTAGGTTGCAGTTTGGATCCTGGTTGGGGAGTGTATGAGAGGCAACTGATTAACTTCTTTCTCTCCACCTCTCTCTCTAAATCAAAACATCCTTGGGTGATGATTTTTTAAAAATTAAGAAACTTTATTTCTTCTACAAGTTTTAAAGACAATTTACATTAATTGGAAAAATAATACAGTACAAATGTTTAAAATAATACCTGAGTGCTAACAACTTAGAGCTTATGCTGTTGGATGTTTTGTTCTATTTATGCCAACACATGCATTTTTTGTTGTGTGTGAATGAAATCAGATCCTATTCAATTTACTACATTTCATTTTTTTATTTAATATAATATTCATATTTCTTTGTAAGTCAAACATATCTATCTTAGTCTTTAAGTGGCTGCATGCTCTTTAAATGGCTGTGTACTAATTATTGAATGGTAATTTGATCAACCAATCCCCCTAATGAGTTTTTTATTTTTATTTTATTTTTTTCTGAGCTTCCTTCTACACTCTTGGTGTATTTGACTTGTTGCATCTGTAGTGTAATGCCTAAAAGAATCATAATAACTCAGGTCAGAGAGGATATACACTTAAAATTTTAGACAATATTGATACATTTTATTTCAGTAAAAAAAGAAAAGAATGAGGACTAGTCCAACCAAATATTAGTGCTTTGGTTTTTTCCCTCTCTCTCTTTCTGTGTGTGTGTGTCATCTTAAAGAAGTGACTATTTTTATGTACTTATTAAAAATATTCTTTTTGTGCTCACTCTCCCTCTGGGGAGCAAGCATCCCGTGCCATTTCCTTCCCTCACTTCTTCCCTCACAGGCATACATCTCTGAAACTCTAAGGGTCCCCACAGAGACTTGCAACCAGGGAGAAATGAGCAGCAGCAGCTTGTCCTAGTCTAATCCCCTGAACCTGTCCCCACGGCCCCTTTTCTCTGACTTCTCAGTGAGCTAAGGCAGGCCTGCCTAGGCTCTCCAGTTGCTTCTATGCTAAGCCCTTCCTTGTTTCACTGTCCCCAGGTTTCATAAATGGATCCTGAGAATCACCTGAACTGGTGTAGGAGAACTTTCCTACACAAAGTCAAGAATACCTCCCCTGATTTTTTTTTATCCTTACCTGAGGACATGCATTTTATTCATTGCTTTTTAGAGAGAGAGGAAGGGAGAGAAACACTGATTCGAGAGAGAAGAATCAACTGGTTACCTCCCATATGTACCCAGGCTGGGGATCAAACCCGCAACCTAGGTATGTGCCCTGACTAGGAATTGAACCTACCACTTTTCAGTTACTAGACGATGCTCCTCTCAACTGAGCCACACCAGGCAGGGCAAGAATTGACTATTTGTAAGTAAAACAGGGTTTCAAATCAGGAATGCCTGTTTAATTTTGTCATTTGCTCTTTTATTGTCTGAGACTGTCTTAGTCGGTTTGGTCTGCTATATCAGAATAGGATAGGCTTAAAGAACAAACATTTATTTCTCACAGTTCTGGAAGCTGGAAGGCAATGATTAGAGTGTCGGCAAGGTTGTGTTCTTAGTGAAGACCTTCTTCCTGGTTTTCAGAGGGAGCTCTGGTTGCCTTATCTCCTTACCAGGGCATTAATCCTATCATGGTGTCTTTACTGTCATGACCTAATCAAGCCCTCAATACCTCCTAAAGACCTCACCTCCAAATAGTCATTATATTGGAGATTAGGATTTCAACATATGAATTTTGGTGGGGGTGGGGAACAGGAGGGATACAAACATTTAGTTTATAGCAGCAATAATCAATTTACTTTCTTGTGACCCATCATCTTAGTAAATTAAATAAATGGATTTACTAATATTTAAATTTATTACAGTCCTATAAGTAATTTTGATAGGTCATAATTTTTGAAAGTGTACCTAGAGCTTATTTGCTCATGTTTTATTTATGATTTTGTATTAATATTAATGTTATAATGAGTAATTATTCTGTCTTAGGTATCAGTAATAGTGTTATATTGACTTTTTAAAATGAAAAAGAAATGAGACAAAAACAAATGCCCACTTTTTTCTTCAAGCTCAGGTATAATTTGATCTTGACATTATCTGTTTCTGAAATCTTCATATAATTCACCTCAATATGACTTTTCTGACTGCCACTCTTTGGTAATTTATCTTATCTGAAAGTATCTGGTATGGATTGAATTGTGTCCCTCCCCAATAGATAATGCTGAAGTCCTAATGCCCAGTATCTCAGAGTGTGACCTTATTTGTAAATAGGGTCATAGCAGATGTAATTACCAGTAAGATGAGGTCATACTGAATTAGGGTGGGTCCTTTATCCATTATAACTGCTGTCCTTATAAGAAGACAGAAGACAATGTAAAGGCAGACACACAGGGAGAAGACAGCCATGTAATGACAGAGGCAGAGAATGGAATGACACAGCTGCAAGCCTTGATTTCATGGCTACCAACAGAAGCTAGAAAGAGGCAAGGAAGGCTCCTTCCCTACAGGTTTCAGAGGCATTGTGGCCCTGCCAACACCTTAATTTCAGACTCCAGAACTATAAGAGCATAAATTTGTTTTAGGCCGTCCAGTTTGTGATAATTTGAATGGAAGCCCTAGGAAACTAATATAGTATGTATTTCACTTAGATTTTCAAATTTACACAACATAGGGTCATACAAAATATTGTGGATATCTTGTCTTCATTCTTAATTTTTTAGTTGATTATTTTTGCTGTTTATTTTGTTAATATGGTTTCCTATATTTTTTATCTACCTCCCCAAATTAGTTCTTGAGTTTATTGTTTTTTTTTATTGTATCTGACTTCATCGTCATAATTCTCTTTTCTACTTTTGTGAGAAAGAAAACAAAGTGAATCTAACTTTTTGAGTACATTTGCATTCTTTTGTTTAATATTCAATGTCAAGTTTTCAACAGTGTAAGTTTTTCTTCAAGATTTTATTTATTTATTTTTAGAGAGAGGGAGAGAAATATGTGTGTGAGAGAAGCATAGGATCAGATGCCTCTCCTGTGCCCCCAATCAGGGACTTGGCCCACAACTGAGGCGTGTGCCCTGGCTGGAAATCGAACCAGCGACCTTTTAGTTTGTGGGATGACACCCACCACACTGAGCCACAGTGGTCAGGGATGAGCTTAGCTTTTGTTGGAGTTATTAAAAAAAATTTGATGGAATAAAAATCAAATTGGCTTTATTGAGCAATTCATGAATGGCACAGCATTCCCATCTAGCAAACAGAACGGCACTCTAGGGATTCTGTAGAATGGAAGGTTTTTAATAGGAAGAAAGGTGGGGAAAGGGTGCTGCTATTAAGAAAAGAAAGGATTGTTTTTAGACCAGGACATATTTTGGGAGGAAGGAAATGGGAAAGGTTTTTATCTTGGAGATTGCCTTTTCTTCCCTCCCTCCCTCCCTCCCTCCCAACTTATTTTCTTTAATTGTTGTTCAAGAATAGTTGTCTTCATGTTCTCCCCACCACTGCCCCCAACTCCACCCATCCCCACCTCCCACCCTTGATCCTACCCCCTTTTGGCTTTGCTCATGTGTCCTTTATACATGTTCCTTGACAACTTTTCCCCTCTCCCCCCTTATCCCCTCTGTACTGCCCTCTGGTTACTGTCAGTTTGTACTTTATTTTGATGTTTTTGGTTATATTTTCCTTGCTTTTTTGTTTTGTTGATTAGGTTCCACTTATAGGTGAGATCATATGGTATTTCTCTTTCACCACCTAACTTATTTCATTTAACATAATGCTTTCCAGATCCATCCATGTCGTCTTGAAGGGTAGGAGCTCCTTCTTTCTTTCTGCTTCATAGAATTCCATTGTGCAAATGTGCCATATACTTAGTATTCCATTGTAAATGTGCCATTTACTGATGGGCACTTATGTTGCTTCCAGCACATGGCTGTTGTAAATCATGCTGCTATGAACATTGGGGTGCACAGGTTCTTTTGGATTGGTGTTTCAGGGTTCTTAGTATATAATCCTAGCAGTGGAATTGCCGGGTCAAAAGGCAGTTTCATTTTTAGTTTTTTGAGGATATTTCATACTGTTTGCCAGAGTGGAAGCACCAGTCTGCATTCCCACCAACAGTGCACTAGGGTTCCCTTTTCTCCATAACTTCGCCAGCACTAGTTGTTTGTTGATTTGTTAAAGATGGCCATTCTCACTGGTGTAAAGTGGTACATCATTTTGGTTTTAATTTGTATTTCTCTGATGGCTAGTGATGCTGAGCATCCTTTCATATGTCCCTGGGCTCTTTGTATGTCCTCCTTGGAGAAGTGTCTATTTAGGTCCTGTGTCCATTTTTAATTGGGATGTTTGTCTTCCTGGAGTGGAGTTGTGTGAGTTCTTTATGTATTTTGGAGATCAAACACTTGAACAAGGTATCATTGGCAAATATATTCTACCATGTGGTTGGTTCCCTTTTCATTTTGCTGATGTTTTCTTTAGCCATGCAGAAACTTTTAATTTGACAAAGTCCCATTTGTTTATTCTTTCTTTTATGTCCCTTGCTCTAGAGGACATATCAGTGAAAATATTGCTGCCTGGAATATCTTAGATTTTCCTGTGTATGTTCTCCTCTAGGACTTTAATATTGTTATGACTTATATTTAAGTCTCTTATCCATCTTGAGTTTATTTTTATATGGTATAAGTTGGTGGTTGAGTTTCATTGTTCCGCATATAGCTGTCCAGATCTCTCAACACCATTTGTTGAACAGGCTTTTTTACTCCATTTTATGCTTCTGCCCCCTTTGTCAAATATTAATTGACCATAGAGAGTTGGGTTTATCTCTGGTCTCTCTATGAGATAGGTTATTCTTTTTTAAGAAAAATTTTAATATATTTTATTGATTATGCTATTACAGTTCTCCCATTTTTTCTCCCCTTTATTCCCTTCTGCCCTGCATACCCCTCCCACCAGCATTCTCAGCCCCCTTAAGTCATGTCCATGGATCATACATACAAGTTCTTTGGCTTCTCCATGTCCTATACTGTTCTTAACCTCTCCCTGTCTATTTTGTACCTACCAATTATGCTTCTTATTCCCTGTACCTTTTCCTCTATTTTACCCCCACCCTTCGCTGCTGATAACCCTCCATGTGATCTCCATTTCTGTGATTCTGTTCCTGTTCTTGTTGTTTGCTTAGTTTATTTTTTCATTTTTTTTGTTGTTGTTTTTGCTTTTAGATTCGGTTGTTAATAGCTATGAGTTTGTTGTCATTTTACTGTTCGTATTTTTGATCTTCTTTTTCTTAGATTGATGTGGACCTCAGCATGTGGGGTCTGTCTGTTGTGGATGTGACAAACAAGTTCACATGGACTACAGAAGTCCTATGGAGAAAAAGGGACAGCATGGCCACTCTCTGAGTGAGAGAGGTGCCAACCCCTCCCTGGACAGGCTTTTATTGCTTTTCTGGGCACATTACATCAAGGATGGTCCTCATTTACTATGCAAGGTTCACTTTAGGTGGTTACCTTTTACAGATAACAAAGGAGAGGATGTTGCTAATCACATCAAAGAAGAAGGATATTTGCAAATGCAAGGGAAAAAGTGGTTGAACTGGTTATACTCTTCCTTGGGAGGTTTAGCATAGATTTTAGGAAGTTACTTTAAAGAGATGCAGTAAACATTTGCTGCCTCAATTCAGGGTGAGGAAGTTTTACCAAAAAGCAAGCCTCAAAGCAGCCTAGGTAGAATGCAGGCCTGATTCCCCATGGGACAGCCTATCATCCGTGGGTGTGGGTCCTGTGTGCCAACCTTGCTCTCCGTTGGTTCTCCAAATCAGGGGCTGGGCTACATTCCCCATGCCATGCAGAATGGTTCCCTGTATTAGATAAGTCCCTTTAACATTCATATAATAAGGGCTTGGTGATGATGAACTCCTTTAACTTGACCTTGTCTGGGAAGCACTTCATCTGCCCTCTCATTCTAAATTATAGCTTTGCTGGTAGAGAAATCTTGGATGTAGGACCTTGCCTTTCATGACTTGGAATACTTCTTTCCAGCCCCTTCCTGCCTACAAGGTTTCTTTTGAGAAATCAGCTGATTGTCTTATGGGTACTCCTTTGTAGGTAACTGTCTCCTTTCTCTTGCTGCTTTTAAGATTCTCTCCTTATCTTTAATCTTGGGTAATGTAATTATGATGTGTCTTGGTGTGTGCTTCCTTGGGTCCAACTTCTTTGGCACTCTCTGGACTTCCTGAAAGTCTGTTTCCTCTGCCAGATTGGGGAAGTTCTCCTTCATTATGTTTTCAAATAAGTTTTCAATTTCTTGCTCTTCCTCTTCTCTTTCTGGAACCCCAATGATTTGGATGTTAGAATGTTTAAAGTTGTCCTGGAGGTTCCCAAGCCTTCTCATTTTTTTGAATTCTTGCTTCTTCATTCTATTCTGATTGAATGTTTATTTCTTCCTTCTGTTCCAAACTGTTGATTTGCGTCCCGGTTTCCTTCCCTTCACTGTTGCTTCCCTGTATATTTTCCTTTATTTCACTTTTCATAGCCTCCACTTTCTCCTCTGTTTTGGAACCATACTCAACTATTTCTATGAGTATCCCGATTGCCAGTGTGTTTAAACTATGTATCTGCTGGGTTGGCTATCTCTTCGCTTAGTTGTGTTTTTCTGGAGTTTTGATTTGTTCTTTCATTTTGGCCATATTTTTTTTTTGTCTCCATGTGCCTCTTATGTATTAATGAAGTGGAGCCTTAGATATTCTCTAGGGTGGGGCAACCCACATGGCTGCGTTGTGACGCTGTATGTTGGGGAGGGGTCAGAGAGGAAACAATGCTGCTTGCTTGGCTACCCACAAGCCAGTTGGGCTCTTGTAGTGCTGATTCCTGGGTGCGTGGTTTTGTGTACATTCTAGGATCCTCTGGGTCTCTCTAATGAACTCTCCTGTGAGGCTGGGAGTTTCTCCTGCTGCCGCAATCCCCACAGGATTTTTCAGTCAGAGGTTTTGAGGCTTTATTTGCCCATACTGGAACCCTGGGTTACAGGGTCTGTCTGGCTTCCCAGTTGTTACTCCTGGTTTATCTGCATGCAAATGTGGGACCACCCGCTGTACCAGACACCACCTTGCCAGGAGTCTTCTCCATCCTGGCTGCCTGTCCCCACTTCTTCTATCCGTCTGAATGAATGTTTCTTCTTTAACTCCTTGGTTGTCAGATTTGCATGCAGTGTGGTTTTCTAGCAGTTCTGGTTATTTTTTGTTTTTAAATTTGTTGTCATTCATTTGGTTGTGCGAGGAGCAAAGTGTGTCTACCTACGCCTCCATCTTGCCTGGAAGTTCAGATTACCTATTCTTTAAATGGGGTAGGAAGTAAGGTGAAATGGAGTTGGCCCACAGGACAGATTACCTTACTGGTACTTGACCAGAAAATTCCAGATTAGCTGATTAATATTACCTTTCTGGAAGAGGCTGAAACTGCAATTAGATCAGGTATTACAGTATTTTGCTGTGTGTAGTGCTCTGTTATGTATATTGCACACCCATGATTTTGGCCCAAACTTTCAGGAAAAAAATCTTGAGTTTTAATTTTTAAATTCATTTTCTTATTTATTTATATTTAGAAACAAAACCAATTATTGTACTCCAGGATAATATTTTGCATACAGATGTCGTTATTGTTTTCCAGAGTTACGCTTTTAATGCATAAGCATAAATAAAAGAAAAACATTTATATAGATCATGGAATTAGTACTACCCATGTAGTATCATTATTTACCATGTATTTTTACTATGTGGTTTTTATTTTCACTTAACACTGTTTAGGAGGAAATTTTTAAAATTCTTAAGTGATTGGGTTTGTTGTTGCTGTTGTTGTTGTTCTATTTTTAATTTCATTACATTGTGGTTGGTGTGATTGGTTATATTTCTGCTTTATGAAACACGAATTTTCTTTGTGGATTAATAAATCAGTTTTTAAAAATGGTCTGTGAATGTTTAAATAGGAAGTATATACTTTTGTTTGCAGGGTATAAATCTTAGTTGATAGCTATATGTCTTCATATTGGATCAGCTGTACTAATGATCTTATTTTATAGGGTTCTCTCCATCAGACTTTACAAACTGGCTAACATGGTGTTATTTAGCTCATAGGTGTGCATTGCTTGCCATGCATTGTGTTGGCCTGCATGTTAAAAATTTAACACTGATTAAAACTTTGTCAACATTTAAGAATTTGGAGATATTATATACATATGTGGATTTCTAGTTTCCTTAGGTCTTATTTGAGCTTCTTAAGCTCATATTCCCTCTTGCTTCTAGGCTTTGAACAGGCTGTTTGTTCCCTTTGCCTTCAAGGCTTTTCTCCATGCCCTTTGCCTAGCTTACTCTTATTCATCCTTTCTGTCTCAGTGTCACTGTCAGCACCTTCCAGAAACCTGCCTTCTTCTCTCAGAATTAGCTAAAGGTGTATGAACAGCAAATACGCATATGAAAATATGCTCAATTTTTTCAGTCATTTGGGAAATGCAAATAAAAACCACACTGCAATACCACTACAAACCTAGTAAAATGACACCGACTGACTATACTGAGTACTGGCAAGTATGTGGAGCAACTAGAATCCTTATTACACCACTAGTGGATTATGTAAAATGGCAAGAACACCTTGAAAAACAGTTTAGCAGTTTCTTTAAAAAGTTAGACTCGCCACCTTGCAGCTCTCCACTACTGCACTGTGCAGACCTGCCCCTTTCCTGTGTCAGGAACTGACTGGCACCATGCCCTACCAATACCTAGCACTGACTCCACCGGAGCAAAAGAAGGAGCTAACATTGCTCAGTGTATTGTGGCTCCAGGCAAGGGCATCGTGGCTGCATATGGGTCCACTGGAAGCATTGGCAAGTGGTCCATTGGGACTGAGAACTCCAAGGAGAACCAGCACTTCTGCTGCCAGCTGCTGCTCACTGGAGATGACTGCGTGAATCCCTACATTGGGAGTGTCATCCTCTTCCACGAGATACTCTATCAGAACACAGATGATGGGCGTCCCTTCTCCCAAGTTATCAAATCCAAGGGTGGTGTTGTGGGCATCAAGGTGGATAAGGGTGTGGTACCCCGGCAGGAACAAATGGGTAGATTACTACCCAACGGCTGGATGGGCTGTCTGAGCACTGCGCCCAGCACAAGAAGGATGTAGCTGACTTTGCCAAGTGTTGCTGTGTGCTGAAAATTGGGGAACACACCCCCTCAGCCCTCACCATCATGGAAAATGCCAATGTTCTAGCCCATTATGCCAGCACTTGCCAGTAGAATGGCTTGTGCCCATTGTGGAGCCTGAAATCCTCCCTGTTGGGGACCATGACTTGAAGTGCTGTCAGTACATAACTGAAAAGGTGCTGGCTGTTTTTTATAAGGCTCTGAATAACTACTACATCTACCTGGAAGGCACCTTGCTGAAGCCCAATATGGTCACTCCAGGCCATGCCCGTACCCAGAAATTTTCTAATGAGGAGATTGCCAGGGCAACTTTCAGTGCCCTGTGTTGCACAGTGCCCTCTGCTGTCCCTGGGATCACCTTCCTGTTGGGAGGTCAGAGTGAGGAGTAGGCATCCATCAACCTCAATACAGTTAACAAGTGCCTCCTGCTGAAGCCAAGGGCACTGACCTTGTCCTATGGCTGAGCCCTGCAGGTCTCTGCCCTGAAGGCCTGGAGTGGGAAGAAGGAAAACCTGAAGGCTGTGCAGGAGGAATATGTCAAATGAGCACTGGCCAACAGCCTCACCTGCCAAGGAAAGTACACCCCAAGTGGTCAGGCCAGGGCTGCAGCCAGCGAATCCCTCTTCATCTCCAACCATGCCTACTAAACAGAGGTATTCTAAGTCTGCCCCTTCAACACTCCAGGCCCTTCCCCCTCCCACAATCACTCTTGAGGAGCAGGTTTCATTATTGGCTCTAGGCCACTCTTTCCCACTCTTGCCTCCCTTGTGACATTGGTGTGTGGTATAGTCTGTGTATGCTAAGTTCAGTGCTCTTTTCAGCCCACTGCCAATAAACAACTATTTAAGGAGGAAAAAAAAAAAGTTAAACATACACTTACCATATTTTGTAGCCATTTCACTCCTAGGTATTTACCATGAGAAGGAAAGCATATGTCTGTAAGGAGACTTGTACATGAGTGTTTATAGCAGCTTTATTTGTTAATAGCTGAACACTGGACACAACCCAAATGTCCGTCAAGTGAGAGGATAAATTAATTGGTATCTTCTTGAAAGTTCTAAACCAGTAATAAAAGGAATGAAATATTGATACATGCTACAACACAGATGAATTTCAAAATAAGTATACTGAATAAAGAACCCAGATCAAAAGGAGTACATGCTAATCCATTTGTATATAATTCTTGAAAGTTAAAGGATGGTGACAGAAAGTACCTGAGGAAGGCGGGAGGACAGAAGGCAGAGATTACAGGGGGGCATGATAGATATGTTTGTTATCTTGATTGTGTTGATGGCTTCGTGAGTGTATACATGTCAAAACTGATTAAATTGTGTGCAGTTTATTGTCTATCAGTTATACCCCAATAAAGGAATTAAAAAAAAAACCAACCTAGAGAGTGTGTTAGACTTCCATTATTGTTACTCCCCTACCTCCATCAGTGGGAATCTCTAACTGCGTTTCTTCTGTCAAAAACAAATGCTTCTTGTTTGGGCCAGTTGTTCTGTCAGTCCTTTGGCACCTGAGACACATTTTCAGCCTCTTTCTGCAGAAGTCTCTTAATTCCAGGATCTAAAAGAAGCCCAAGATAACCCTAAAGTGGCTCACATTTTTAAATGGGAAACATCTTGATCAGCCACCAGTGACAGTACAGCTACTTTGTAATTACAGTTTTCTGTTCTGTCATGGATTACTTCAATTAAATGCTAGTCTTCAGATTTCTCAGGTTAGAAGTCAGATAACCATTCCATAGAGTCTCTTCTCTCCAAAAGACAGATAAAAAGTTTAGAGTGATATCCTTGAAGCCCTTTCCTTACTAGTAGAGGTGAGGTTAAAGCACCAATCTACCCCTGTTTGATTTTAGAGTCTGTTGAGAACACTCTCTAAAGAAATTACTTATCCCAACAGTTTCTATCTCTTCTTTAGATCGAGCCCTCCCCACCTCCACCCTTCAAAGAAAATACTCATAGGTGGGTAATCAGCTAAGTATTGTAAAAATTCCATTGCAAATTTTGTCCATGTGCTTTAGTACTTCATTTTGCATTGTGTAAGTAGTTGGCAGACAAGCTTTGGAGCCTCAGCTAAGACTGAGGCTGTGTGTCTGCTTATCATGTTATCTGTGCTGTTAATAGAACTTTTCCGAACTCTGATTTAATTAAAAGTGTACTTTGCTTGAGATTAGTGAAATCGTGGGAGCTCCACTTTTCACTTTGTCCTTATTTTCTGGTATTGGACATATATTTTTATTGATGGTGTGGGGACTCTAAGCCATTCCCTAGTTTCATAATGGGTGGAGTTTCCTATAATAATTGTTATTAAAATTTTTTAAATTTATATCTTATTAATTACATTATTTCAGTTATCCCAGTTTTCCCTTTTGCACACCTCCACCCTGTACCCAACACTCCCTGAGGCAATCCCCATACCGTTGTTCATTTCCATGGGTATAAGTGCTTTGGCTGCTCCATTTCTTATACTGTAATTTACATCCCCAAGGCTGTTCTGTAATACCTGTTTCTACTTCTTAATCCCCTCACCATTTTACACATTCCCCCACACTGCCCTCCCATCTAGCAACCATCAAAACATGCTCTGTATCCATGACTCTGTCTCTGTTCTTGTTTGCTTAGTTTGCTTAAAGAAAGACAAGAAAGCACAGATTGTGATCTACCAAACCTTGTCGCATGGAGAATTAGAGCTAGATTAGCAGTCCTATTTGAAGTTAGATTGTGTTTAATGTTATAAGTGGCAGTGGAGATTTTGCCCCAGACTTTCTGAGAATGAACCTTAAGCAAAATGAACTGAATTCCTGAGAATTCCTCTTAAAGAATCCACACATGGAATTCAGACTTACTCCCTCTGAGTTCCAACAACAGGGTAGCAGCTTGAAAGGCACTGGTGGCATACAGGAAGGAAGGGAAGAGTCTGGCATCAAGGCGAAGTCTGGGGGACAGCTTTCTCCCAGACAGAAAGGTAGGCAGAAGCTATTGTCCCTTTTCTGAACCCTCACCTGATGGAGCCACGGGACAGACAGGTGGATGCCATATCTGAGACTCCATCAACCTAGCTAACACTGTTTGCTGTGCCCTGGAAATCACCTGAGGCTCTGCTCCACCCAATTTATTGACCCACCCAAGCTGTTAACAGTGGCTTTTCCAAATGAATGGCTGGTCCTGGCTCATGCTTCACATCATCCTCAATTCTCTCATAGAAGTGACAGCTGACCTCAGGGAGCCCCCAGCTCTTGTACCTCTTGCCAAGTGGTCCCAGACCTGGCACAAACAGTAGCCAGCCTAGGTTCACAACTTGGCTTTGTCTGAGAACCTCCAAGCCCAGCACAAGTAGCAGCTACCTGCAGATTGCTTTGTAGCTCATTCAGGGTGGCCTCAGGAGGAACACAGATGACCTAGTAGCAACTAGAAAACCCCAGAGCCTCGAACTCATCAGACAACTACAGACCACGTGGAAGCACCATGACCCTGCCCATGGAGGGTGGAAAGTTAGTGGTCAGTGGTCATCACCAGTCCTTGCAGCTGACTGGCCTGGATAAATCCCTCCCATTGATCTGCCAATAGCAATCAAGGCTCAACTACAAGAGGAGGGTGTACTCAGCCCACATGAGGGGTGCACCTTGAGTACCCAGCTTGAGTGATAGGGTAGGCTGTGCCATGGACCCTGAAGGACACTTACTACATTAGGCCACACTACCAAGACAGGGATATGTAGCACCTATACCTATACATAGAAACAAACACAGGGAGGCTGCCAAAATGAGGAGACAAAGAAACATGGTCCAAATGAAAAAACAGATTAAAACATTATAAACATAGTATTTATAGAAGAAAGATCTTTAATTCCACAGATTTCTCAAAAATAAAGCCACAAACTTTTTTAAAAGGTGGCTTATTACTATTGTGTAATAAATATATGTTCAGAGCCTTAACTCTTTTTCGTACTATTACAGTGCCAGTTCTGTTTGTAGGCTCTTAGAGGAGTCAGATAGAACTGACCTTGATAACCCTGAAAAACCAAGTGGATGTTCAGATAATATTTTACCATATTACATAGTCTTGTGGTCTTATTGAAGTTATGAAAAAGGAGAAGAATCCAATATATATTTGCTGTAATTTTTGGAAAAGGGCAAGAGTACTGGAAATGTTGTTTTTGTTTTTGTATTTACATACTTTTTTTTTGTAAGTACAGATTATTCTTATTTGTTTTCTCTTTTTAATTGAATATGCTATTTCAGTTGTTCAGTACCCCCCCTTATTCCACACCCCCTCCCACCTGCATTCCTCCCCTTTAGTTCATGTCCATGGGTCATACATGTAAGTTCTTTGGCTTCTACATTTCCTATACTATTCTTAACCTCCTGTGTCTATTTTCTACCTACCATTCATGCTACTTATTCTCTGTACCTTTTCCTTCTCTCTCCTCCTCCCACTCCCCAGCTGATAACCCTCCATGTGATCTCCATTTCTGTGATTCTGTTCCTGTTCTAGTAGTTTGCTTAGTTTCTTTTTGTTTTTGTTTTAAGTGTGGTTGTTAATAATTGTGAGTTTGTTGTCATTTTACTGTTCCTATTTTTGATCTTCTTTTTCTTAGATGAGTCCCTTTAACATTTCCTATAATAAGGGCTTGGTGATGATGAACTCCTTTAACTTGACCTTATCTGGGAAACAGTTTATCTGCCCTTCCTTTCTAAATGAAAGCTTTGCTGGATAGAGTCATCTTGAATGTAGGACCTTGCCTTTCATGACTTTGAATACTTCTTTCCAGCCCCTTCTGACCTGTAAGGTTTCTTTTGAGAAATCAGGTGATAGTCCTATGGGCACTCCTTTGTAGGTAATTGTCTTCTTTTCTCTTGCTGCTTTTAAGATTCTTTCCTTATCTTTCATCTTGGCTAATGTAATTATTATGTGCCTTGGTGTGTGCTTCCTTGGATCCAACTTCTTTGGGAGTCTCTAAGCTTCTGGGACTTTCTGAAAGTCTATTTCCTTTGCCAGATTGGGGAAATTCTTCATTACTTTCTCAAATAAGTTTTAAATTTCTTGATTTTCCTCTTCTCCTTCTGGCACCCCTATGATTCAGATGTTGGAACATTTAGAGATATCCTGGAAGTTCCTACGCTGCTCCTCATGTTTTTAAATTCTTGTTTCTTCATTCTGTTCTGGTTGAATGTTTCTTCCTTCTGCTCCACACCATTGATTTGAGTCCTGGTTTCCTTCCTATCATTTTTGGTTCTCTGTACATTTTCCTTTATTTCACTTAGCATAGCCTTCATGTTTTTCCTCTAATTTGTGACCATATTTAATCAGTTCTGTGAGCATCCTGATTATTAGTGTTTTGAACTGTGAATCTGCTAAGTTGGCTGTCTCTTTATCTCTTAGTTGTATTTTTTCTGGTCTATGATCTATTCTTTCATTTGGGCCATTTTTTTTTTTAATCTCAGCGCACCTGTTACGTAGTAAGGGGCAGAGCCTTGGGTGTTGACCAGGACAAGGCAACCCTTACCACTGCATTGTATGTGGGGCAGGGGTTCAAGAGGAAACAATGCCACTTGCTGCACTCTCTGCCAGTTTTCAGTCACTTCCCCTGCTAACCACAATCAAATTGGGCCCTTCTGGTGCTGATTCCTAGGTGGATGGGTTTGTATATGTTCTAGGACCCTGTGGGTCTCTCCAACGAACTTTCCTGTAAGGCTGGGAGTTTCTCCCACTGCCACCTGAACCACCACAGGTTTTTTCAGTCAGAGAATTTGAGGCTTTATTTCCCTGCACTGGAACCCTGGGTTGTGTGGTCTGTCTCACTCCCCAGTTGTTCCTCCTGGTTTATCTGCACACAAATGTGGGACTGCCCTGTCTGCCAGCTGCTGCCTTGCTGGTTGGCAGCTGCTGCCTTGCCACGAGTCCTTTCTGCCTGGCTTCCCATCTCTGTCCCTGTCGGTCTGGATGAATGTTTCTTCTTTAACTCCTTGGTTGTCAGACTTCCATACAGTTCAATTTTCTGTTAGTTCTGTTTTGTTTTGTTTTATTTGTTGTGCTTTTTTTTTTTGTGTGTGCGAGGAGACACATTGTGTCTTCCTATGCCTCCATCTTGGCATGAAGTCTGAAAGTGTTTTAAGTAAATTTTGATTTGCTGTTTTATTTGCTAATCATAGACCTGTTGTAACTTTTTGCTCCTTTTTCAAACCATTTCATATTTTTGTTGGAAGTATTATTACTGCTTTCTTCCTTCTGGGCTCCATAAAATGAAAATGAAAAGAGATTGTGTGTTTTCTTTAATGCTATAGATAATTATAGTTGATGTTCATTAATTACTCAATGAAAGTAGGGCACTGTGCTAAAGTTTTTTATATGTATTTTAAAATTTAATTGTCATATCTGTATGAGAGAGGCTGTTATTTGCATGTTAGTGATGGAATTGAAGTAAAGAATTTTCAAGATGTTACATGGGTAGCAGAAGTAAAATACGAATTCAGACACAGGCAGTTTTTTAAAAAAACTCCATTCCATTGGAGCTGGAACACAACACAAAGGTATTACAGAAGCAAAATTACAAAGGACCCAGCCCTAGCTCATGTGGCTCAGTGGATTGAGTGCCAGCGTGCTAATCAAAAGGGTTGCTAGTTTGATTCCCAGTCTAGGGCCCATGCCTGGGTTGTGGACCAGGTCCCCTGTAGGGGGCACACAGGAGTCAACCACACATTGATGTGTCTCCCTGTCTTTCTCCGTTCCCTCCCCTCTCTAAAATAAATAAATAAAATCTTTAAAAAAATTATAAAGAACCCAGAAATTAATGAACAAAGTAAAGGGTGGCTACTCACATTACAAAATAATTTAATAAGGGGATTTTTTTTAAAAAAGCAGGTTTCAGGGTACATATCCTCATGTTCTGTGGTCAAACACCAAAAAAGAGTCATCTCATTGATGATGGGGCCTGTTGGACACTTACTTTTGACACCTGTTGAGTTACAGGGCTTTTCTTACTTAGGTCATTGGGCTATACCTCTGATCCAGCCATTGTCCTCTCTTTGCAAAGACTCGCCCAGCATTGCCCAAAGTGCATAAGGCTGTTGTGCTGAACGAGGAAGTTGCTTGGGCCTAGTAGGTACTATGATGGGCAATATGCAATTTCTCTGAGTATTTAAATAGTTACTGAATTTATATGCAACTTTTACAAACACATTTGTTATATGACACAAGGAATATAGATATTTGTTTCAAAATCTCTGTATTATAGTTTGAATATTTATTTTTTCTTCGATAATTTTTTATTAAAGGTAGTAGTAATTCTTTTTGAAAGGAGGTAGTTATGACTTAGAGCCTCAAATCATTTTAATCATTTGATTAAATCAAATGATTTAATCATTTAAGCTATGTGCTTATTGGTAATCTTGAATATACTGTTGTTGCATGTTACATTGCATCATGCAACCTAGTTTTAGATTATTAATTTCATTTTAAGTGTATTGTCAAAGTTGAAGGGAAAGTAGTTTATTTTCTTTCTTTTTATTAGGTTCTCAAATGGATATGTGAATAATTGTTTGTTACACTTTATTTGTTTTAAATATTTTTATATTAGTTAATTAAATTGATCATGAAAACTTATCTCAGTTGATTATAAAACACTGTGATGAATAAAATGATAAAGAATGAGGGTGTCTTTATTAAAAATAAAATGACTTTTTCTGAACTCTGGGCTCATTGAACTTGTTTTCACCCCCGTATTCACCTTCTTAAGGTACAGTTAAGCAGAGCTAAGTCCTAGAAATTATTTTCTTTAAATAAACAAATCTTAGTTGTATTTTTTCTGTTAACACTTAACCCCTTTACACCCTCCTCCCCCCAGTAGTCACCATACTGTTGTCCATGTCCATGACTTTTTTCCTTTTTTGCTCCATCCCTACACACCCTAACCTACCTCCCCTCCTTACCTGTCAATCTGTTCTCTATCTGGGAGTCTGTCTCTGTTTTGCTTGTTAGTTCAGTTGTTCATTAGATTCCACATATGAGTGAAATCATATGGATCTGTTTTTGTCTGACTGACTTATTTCACTTAGCATAATGTTCACCAGGTCGATCCATACTATTGCAAAGGTAAAATTTTCTTCTTTTCTACAGCCCAGTGGTATTCCATTATGTAATGTCCCATAATTGTTTTATCCACTCATTTACTGATGGACACTTGGGCTGCTTCCATATCTTGGCAATTGTAAATAATGCTGCAGTGAACATAGCGGTGCTTATGTTCTTTCAAATTGGTGTTTTGGGTTTCTTCAGATAGATTCCCAGAAGTGGAATCACGGAATCATAAGGCAGTTCCATTTTTAATTTTTTGAGGTATCTCCTTACTGCTTTCCACAGTGACTGCACCAGTCTGCATTTCTACCGATAGTGGAAAAGGGTCCCCTTTTCTCCACATCCTCACCAACACTTGTTGTTTGCTGATTTATTGATGATAGCCATTCTGAATGGTGTGAGTTGATATCTCATTGTGGTTTTAATTTTCGTTTCTCTGATGATTAGTGACATTGAGCATCTGTTCGTGTCTATTGGCCATCTGTGTGTCCTCTTTGGAGAAGTGTCCATTTGGGTCCTTTGCCTATTTTTTAATTGGGTTGTTTGTTTTTTGGGTGTTGAGCTTTGTAAATACTTTATAAGTTTTGGAGATTAACTCCTTATCAGATGTATCGATGAATATGTTCTTCCATTCTGTGGGTTGTTTTATTTTGTTGATGATTTCCTTTGCTGTGTAGAAACCTTTTAGTTTGATATACTCCCATTTCTTTATTTTTCCTTTTCTTTCCCTTACCTTGGGGAGATATATATAATAACAAATTTCTAAAGCAGTGTCTAAGATTTTGCTGCCTATGTTTTCTTCTAGGATTTTTATGGTTTCGGGTCTAACATTTAAGTCTTTGATCCATTTTGAATTTATTCTTGTGTGTGGTGCAAGGAGGTGGCCTAGTTTCATTATTCTCACATGTCTTTCCAATTTTTCCAACACCATTTATTGAATAAACTATCTTTAGCCCATTGAATGTGCTTGCTTCCTCTGTTGAATATTAATCGACTGTAAAGATGTGGGTTTATTTCCGGGCTCTGTGTATTCTGTTCCATTGACCTGTGTGTCTCTTTTTATGCCAGTACCATGCCGTTTAGATTACTATGGCCTTGTAGTATAGTTTTATAATAGGTAGCATGATTCCTCCCACTTTGTTCTTCTTTCTTAGGATTGCTGTTGCTATACAGGGCCTTTGTGGTTCTACATAAATTTTTGAAATATTTGTTCTAGTTCTTTAAAATACGTTACTGGACTCTTGATAAGAATTGCACTGAATCTGTAGATTGCTTTGTGTAGTATGGACATTTTAATGATGTTAATTCTTCTTGTCCATGAACATGGCATGTACTTCTATTTATTTGTATCTTCTTCAGGTTCCTTCTGCATTGTTTTATAGTGTTCCATGTACAGGTCTTTTACGTCCTTGGTTAGGTTTATTTCTAGGTATTTTATGCTCTTGGAAGCAATTGTAAATGGGATTGTTTTCTTAATTTCCCTTTCTGTTAGTTCATTATTGGCGTATAAAATGTAATTGATTTCTGGATATCAATTTTGTATCCTGCTCTTTTGCTGAATTCATTTATCAGTTCCAGAAGTTTCTTGGTGGAATATTTGGGGTTCTCTAGGTACAGTGTTGTGCCATCAGCCAATAAAGACGGTTTTACTTCTTCCTTTCCAATTTGGATGCTTTTTATGTCTTCTTGTCTGATTGCAATGGCTGGGACTTCTAGTACTATGTTGAATAAGAGAGGTGATATCAAACATCCCTATCTTGTTCCTGATCTTAAGGGGAATGCTTATAGTGTTTGCTTGTTGAGTATGATGCTGGCAGTGAGTTTGTCACATATGACCTTTATTAAATTTAGGTATATTCCTTCTATTCACCTTTTTCTGAGAGTTTATATCATAAATGGATGCTAGATTTTATTAAATCCTTTTTCTGCATCTATAGATATGGTCATGTGTGTTTTTTTTTTTTTTTAAGAAGAAACCTCTTATCTTTTTTTTTTTTTTTTTTTTTTTTTTTTTTTTTTTTTTTTTTTTTTTTTTTAGATTTTTATTTATTTATTTTTAGAGAGGGAAGGGAGGGAAAGAGAGAGAGAGAGAAACATCAATATGCAGTTGCTGGGAGACATGGCCTGCAACCTAGGCATGTGCCCTGACTGGGAATCGAACCTGCGATGCCTGGTTCGCAGCCCACGCTCAATCCACTGAGCTACGCCAGCCAGGGCGGTCATGTGTTTTTTTATCCTTCATTTTGTTTATGTGGTAAATCACATTTACTGATTTGCGAATGTTTTACCAACCTTATATTCCCAGAATAAATCCAACTTTATCATGGTATATGATCCTTTTAATGTATTGCTGTTTTCTGTTTGCTGATTTTGATAAGGATTTAATGTCTGTGTTCATCAGGGATATTGGTCTACAGTTTTCTTTCTATGTAGTGTCTGTATGTGGTTTTGGAATTGGGACAATGCTGGCCTCATAAAATGAATTTGGGAACATTCCTTCTCTTGAAATCTTTGAAATAGTTTGAGTAGGAGAGGTGTTAGTTCTCAGAATATTTGGTAAAATTTACCTGTGAAGCCATCTGGTCCAAGGCTTTTGTTTGTTGGGAGTTTTTTGATCACTGCTTCAATTTTACAAGGTATAATTTGTTTATTCATATTCTCTGATTCGTACTGATTAATTTTAAAAGATTGCGTATTTTTAGGAATTTATTTTATCCAGGTTGTCCAGTTTGTTGATGTATAGTTGTTTATAGTACTTTCTTACAGTCCTTTGTGTTTCTTTGGTGTCAGTTGTTATTTATCTTCGTTCATTTCTGATGTTATTTATTTGGGTTTATTTTATTTATTTGTGGACATTGTTATTTGATTGTAATATAATTTTCATGTGTCATGAGATATTATTCTTCTTTTGATTTTTCAATCATTTTAAAATATAAAAAACATTTTTAGCTCATGGGCTGTACAGAAGGTTATTGGCCAGGCTTGCCTGACATGCTGTAGTTTGCTGACCCTTGCTCATAACAATGCTGTGAAACTCTGCTGAATGCTTTATGTTTTTTCCCCTTTCTTTTAACATTATTTTATGTTTTGTTTATTTTGCTACTTAATTATGTTTGTTTTCACTGTTAATGTGTGTAAGCATTAAACTAATAATTTTCACTTAATTTTAATTAAAAAATTTAAATTAGATTTTAAGCTATAGTCAGTAGGATATTTATACTATTTTCCTCTTTAATGCATTGGACATTTATGAAAATTATGTGCTCAATAAATATTTTGAAAGAGATAGTGCCTGCCATTTGAAGGTTAATGTATAGATTGTTTTATTTCATTTATTTATCCATTTATTAACATATTTCAGAGTAATTCTCTTCATGAATGAATTTATTTACTTATCTTTAAAGAGAAAAGAATGGGGGAGAGAGGGGAAAAAAACATCCATTGCTTGCGTCTTGTACATATCCTGTCCTGGGACGGAACCTGCAACCCAGGCATGTGCCCTGATCTGGGAATGAACGGGCAACCTTTCACCTACAGGATGAGGCCCAACCACCTGAGCCACACCAGTCAGAGCTTTTTTCTTTTAATAATAAGGAATATTCAGCAATTAATCCGGCTGCCTTAGACACTAGTACTCACCTATTGCTACAAATTTTCACACACACTTTAGATGACCAAAGACAGAGACTTTTTAGAGAAGGTAAAATATTCAAGAACCTCCAATATAAACTTTCAGAGTCTTTGAACATATGATTATAAAGGGCTTATGTTTTAAAATTTATTTATTTTTTAGAGAAAGGGGAAGGGAGAGAGAAAGAGGGAGAGAAATATGGATGTGTGAGAGAAACTTCTATCAGTTTGCCTCTTTGCATACAGGAAGTTGGCCTGCAACCCAGGCATGTGCCGTAGTCGGGGAATCAAATCAGCTCCCTCTTGGTTCGCATCCCAGTGCTCAATCCACTGAGCCACACCAGCCAGGTTTTTTTTTTTTTTTTTTTTTAATTTTAATGTGCTTTATTTTTGGAACAGTTTTAGATTTATAGTAAAATTTCAAAGAAAGGATAAAGTTCCCATATTCTTACTCCCATATTTAACTTAAAATGTTAAAACTTTAACATTTTAAGAAATTGTAAAGAGCTTTATTTTCAAATGACAGATAAAACATTTCCCTCTCATTTTTGTACATAATTCTTAACCTCTCTTTAAAAGGGTTATTTCACAAAATTATTACAATTGCACAGTGAAATAAAATTGAGAAATGTATATGCATTTTCTACCAAATTATAGTCATGTGACTTAATAATGAGTAATTGGTTGAACTATGACATTAAGAACTTACGATGGCTGCGTGTCTATGACATCACACAGTGATAGGAACTTTCAGGTCCAGTATCATCTTATGGGACCACCACTTAATGTATGTGTGGTCTGATGTTGACTGCAAACAAGGTTGTTATGCCTCACGTGATTGTATATGTTTAATAGAAACCAATGACTAAATCAAATCTGAAGTTGGTCATTTCAGCTGATTTGCTTAAAAGAAATCTAAGTTAAGCTATGCCTGGTGTGGCTCATGGATCGAGTGCCAGCCTGTGAACCAAAAGGTTGCCGGTTCAATTCCCAGTCAGGATACATGCCTGGGTTGAGGACCAGGTCCCTTGTTGGCATGCAGGAGGCAGTTCGATCCATGTTTCTCTGACACATTGATGTTTCTCTCCCTCTCTTGTCTCCCTCCCTTCCCCTTTCTCTAAAAATACATAAATAAAATCTTTTAAATAAAGAAATTGAACTTTGAGTTAAACTGAATTATATAATGTTTGAAAGTAAAAACAGAGTTTTTGACAGAGTAAAGATTGTGGAGTTTCTTTCTGGAGTCAACAAACAATTTGAGTGTCTGTGCTGCTACAGGGAGCTCAGAATAGTGAGAGAAGTCAACGCTGATAGAGAGATGCGTGAGACTGAGTGGGTGGGGCACAAGGTTCCAGGAGGGCCCACCTCACAGGATGGTGATATCTAAACTTGTCTTTTTCCTCAGTATTAGTTTTAAAAATTATTAAAAATTCATGGTTATTGCAAATATTAAAAGAATCCAGAAGTATAAATAGTAAATAGTATAAATCCCTGTTTCTGCATTCTGCATGCTAATCTCCATTCTTCAAAGTTATAGTTATTAGGTCGGTAAATATGTTTCCAGATTTTTTTCCTATGCATATACTATCAAGGTTTTTCTCCTCCCACTCCCACAAAAATGGACTCACACTATGTTTAATTTTGGTTGCCAAGGATGCTGTGCTGTTTGGTTAGTTATATTTTGTTGAATAGAAATCTGAATTTTTGTAAGTCTCAACGTCTAAAATTTTTTACTTTTTTAAAAGAAACACATGCTAAATAGTTCTAATTAGTATTATTAAATTGAACAATATAAATGCTTTGAGTATATCAGCCTAATTGTTCCCTCATTACCTTAAAAATAATCATAGTATCTATTGTATGCTTATGAATATATTTCATCCTAAGGTAATTATTACTTTATGTGAAGTATAATTTTTAAGCATTCATCTCTATGTTTTTTACTTAGTAATTTTTTAGAAGTAAAGTATACCTTTAAACACATAAAATAACCTATTTTACATGTAATTTTTCTAGGGCTGCTTTGGAAGAAGTAGAAGGAGATGTGGCAGAATTAGAACTAAAACTTGATAAGGTAAATAATACTTTTTTAACTTTTTAAAACGTAAATTCTTGTTTTCCATAAAAAGTTGTGACGATAACACTAGGTGGTTCACATTATTTCTTTTGTCTCTATGAGAATAAATGCTTATTATCCCAATTTTATACACGAGGTAATTGAAGCTAGGAACAATAAGTAGCTTGTTGAAAACCTAATCTAGTGCCAGAGCAAGATTTTGAATGGTGTCTGACATTAAAGTTCACTGTATACAAGGTCTGCATGGAAAAATTCTGACCATTGTTAATACATGTAGTTTGTACAACATTGATGTAACCTGGCAGCCAAGGAGAGTGGACTGGAATGTGCATGTGTGAATAATGACAACTTCACTGTACTAGTCAGTAGACGCCTTTGAGTGAGCATATGTACTGTGTGGCCATTGCATTCAAAATGACTGAGTGAGTAGCACAATGAAATCTGTGTGAAATTTTGTGTTAAGCTTGAACATTCCTCTGTGGAAACTATTTGAATGATTCAGAAGGTCACTGCTATGGGCAACTTGTGATTGGCAGCTTCCTCATGATAACACCTCTGCTCATGCGTCACATTTTGTGCTGAGTTTTTTGGTGAAACATCAAATCACCCAAGTGACTCAGCCCCACTACAGCCCAGATTTGGCACCCTGTGACTTCTGGCTTTTCCCAAAACTAAAAACACCTTTGAAAGGAAAGAGATGTCAGATTGTCATTGAGATTCAGGAAAATAAAACAGGGCAGCTGATGGTGACTGGGAGAGCTGTGTGAGGCTCCATGGTGCCTCCTTTGAAGGGGACTGAGAGGTCATTGTCCTGTGTACAATGTTTCTTGTATCTTCTTCGACAAATGTCTCTATTTTTCATACCACATGGCTGGATACTTTCTGGACAGACCTCATATTCTTTATATTGTTGGAAGTTTGTTTCCTTTTTTCTCCATCAAAAAGATTATAACTATCTTTTTTGATGCCTAATGGATTTCATACATAACCTACCATTCCCGTTTATAAATTTGGGTGTGGCCATGCTCATGTTCAAATATAAAATAAAGTTTGACTCCTGGACATGGCTAACAGTGTGGTGATTGCAAGGAGGGGTGGGGGGTATAAGGGGACTAAATGGTAGTGGAAAAAAAATACAATTAAAAAATAAAACTAAAGAAAAAAATTTAAAAACAAATATAAAATAAAATTTATAAATTCATTTTAAAAAGCAGTTTCCAGAAATGCTTAATATGTACTTAATAATTAATATTAAGTGATCATATTCTCTGTAAGGGTAAATGTACATTGATTACTATCTCCTATATTAATTATTGATACTCTTTTTTTTTACACCTACACAAGAAGCATTGGTCTGCTATATAACAGGCAGAAATATGAGAATGACTAATACATGGCTTCTGATCTTAAGTAACCCAGTGAAATATCTCAAAATTTCTGGAGATAAATGATGAACAGATACATAATTTGCAATATCCCTTTTGAAAAAAATTTTCTATTTATGTAATTACTATTGGAAATGCTGATACTGTGTAAAGCAGTGCTTCTGAAACCTTACTGTGCATAGATTCCTATCACCTGGGGATCTTGTGAAAATACAGGCCCCAATTCAGTAAGTTTGGGGTATCTAAGAGTCTGTATTTTTAACCAGACCCCAGGTGATACCTGTGCTGTTGCTCCAGGGCTGCACTTTGAGTAACAAGGGTATAAAAATATGTTAATTAGGCTGAAGGTTTTCAAATGTTTTAAAATTTGAAATACATATGTATCTAATGTAAATAAAATAGAACAGATACAAAGCAACATTATTATTTATATATGTCAAACAAAAATTTTAGAAAATGTTTAGTAATAAGTTATTTTTCTGTGTAGTACTCTATCGTTTTCAAAGCACTTTGTCATACGATATGTTGTTGGATGTTTACAGTAATCCTCGGAGGTAGGTGGAACAGATAACATTATTTCCATTTTAGAGATGAGGATACCAAACAAAGCCCAGAAAGTGAAGGGGACTTACTTCATATCACAGTTAGAAAAGCAGAACCAGGGTTAGAACCATATGTTTTTATTCTTAGTTCAGTGCTCTTGCACATCACTGTACTTCTGGATCCATGTTGGGGGAGCACATGCCACTTAGAATATTCTGAGGAACACTAGCAAGCTTCCAGGCAAGTGTTTTTAAAAATTAATGTTATAAAGATAGAAAATTGTACTGCAACAACAATTAAAATAAAAAATATTTTAAAAAATTAATGCTATAATTTTTGGCATGAATATTTTCAAACATTTTACTTTTTATTTAAAATTAAATATGTGGTGTTATTACTGTCATTATTTTACCCTGAGGTATTATATTTATTTTTAAGCACTCATTGAAACATATTTCTTAAACCCTTAAGGTAGGTGGCAGAAGATACAGTGTCGATTTTCTGTAGATTTATGAGAGAATATATAGAAGGCCAAGGCTTTTTACAGAGTCTCAGGGTAGTATAACAGGGCATCTGTTCTCCTCAGATAGACCTGCATCTAGAGCATATGAAATTTTTTTGGAGCAGAGAACCTCAAAATTTAAAGTATCTAAACAGTCCACTGATAGCATTTTTATTAATGATTTTGCCTTTATGAGCAGCTTTTTTTTTTCTTTTATATCATTTTATTGGGGTTGCGGGACTGGTAGAATTCTGAATCCAAAAGATTCAAATCCAAAACAAGTTACTAAAGTATTGACATTCAGTATTAAGAACTCTAAGCCCTTCCTAAAGTCTATATTATGCAAAGGGCTACTAAGGGCACCATGGAAACTTTGACATTTTGAAAAATATCATCTTCTACCCAAAAAGAAGTTCTATAACAATTTTTATGTTTTTCTAGTTTAAGATCTTAATCCCTTATTAAATATACCTCTCCCAAATTCTTAAGCTATTACCTATCATTTTTACTTTAGAATTATGAAGAGTAAGCATAGAGAAGAGAGACTTAAGAGTGCTAGAAATAGTTGTTATGGAAGGTGGTGGCATTGAAGGGCTAGTGGAGAGGAGGGGTTGCCCAAGACTAGTTTGCTGATTTTGTAACTTGGTGCAGGGCAAGTTTCACCTGTAATATCATTGTAAATCATGCCAGCAGCAGGTTAAACTAGCTTGATGACTTAGCTTATATTTATTTTGCTTATAATGTATGCCACCAATAGTTATACTCTCACTGGTGAATAGTGCTTCATGAATGGCACTGCTCTACTGAGTCCAATTATTTCTCCATTCTGGCAGTATTTAGGCGTTGGCATCATATAGCATCATAGTTGCAATCTAGATATAATTTCAGTATCTGGTGTAACTTCTCACCGACACGCTTGTTCCCTGTTTGTTAAACACATACTCTTTTTTTTTTTTTTTAAGATTTTATTTATTTTTAGAGAGGGAAGGGAAGGGAGAAAGACAGAGAGAGAAAAACATCAATGTGCGGTCGCTGGGGGCCGTGGCCTGCAACCCAGGCATGTGCCCTGACTGGGAATCGAACCTGCAATGCTTTAAACACATACTCTTTAAATCACAGCTCAATTACCACTAAACTTAGGTTCTTTTTCTAGTATTGCATTGCTTTTTGCACATACTTCCATTTAAATTATTGTAATATTATAATTTTTTAGCATAGTTGAATAGTTAAGAGCGCAAAGCCAGGAGCGAGGCTGCCTACATTTGCATTTGGCTGTACCACTTACCAAACTGTGTGGTCTTGGACAAGTTTTTCAACCTTTCTGTATCTCAATTTCTTTATCTCCAAAATAAGGAAAATAAATAAGTATCTGTCTTTAGGGTTATTATGAGAGTAAGATATGCTCCTACATGTTAAGTGCTTAGCCACAGTTCTTGGCACATAGTAAGTTCTAAATAAATGTTAATGATCATGGTGTTCAACAGACTGTTATGTATTAGCTCCTTGAAGACAAGCTGTCTTTAAAAGGGGAGGAAATAAACCCTCTTATTTCTTGCGCACTTAGGGTACCAAGTTCTATGTTTTAAGTATAGAGTCTCCAACCTTCACAACAATGTTGCAGAATTTATGTTATATCAAATTTACACCTGAAAAGAAAATGAGACTTAGAAATGTTACATTGGAGGATAGTCTGCAAATAAGTTATTTGTATTCCCATTATCTGGCAAAGTGCCTATGACATAATTTTCGCTTTAGTTAAAAAACTGTTGAATGGATCAAGGCTACTAGCTTGATAATTTTGACTAATTTGACACTCTTAATTGGGTAAATATGTTCTCTCTTTGTAGGCTTATATTATCTAAGTCATAACAGTAATCTGATAAGGTTTTGGTAGCTGACAAAGTATCTCCAAATCAGTCTTTCCTTCTGACTAACTGCAGTGTATATGTTTCAGCTACACAATAATTTCATTTTCTCTCCAACTACTGTAAAATGACCTCTATTCTAATACTTACACCTGTTTTCATAACCATGGTTTCTGTGCATCACCACTCAAAATTCTAATCTCTCAGATATGGAATGCTGATATCTTACTTTCCGACTTGAGTCTCCAGTCCTTGCAGTTCCAGTCTTTACTCCTATTGCTTCCATTCTTCAAGCTTACCTAGACGTCCTGTCTTTCAGTCTCCTGATATTTCATACTCCTTTTAGATTCACTTCCATTTCAGTGTATTTTGTCTTTGGTGATTTTTTTTATTGAGATAAACTTTATTTAATATAAAATTCACCATTTTAAATTATACAACTTAATAGTTTTTAATATATTGACAATATTTGCAGAGTCAGAATTGCTATCTAATTCTAGAACATTTTCATCATCCCAAAAGGAAACTCTGTACCTGTTAGCAGTCACTTCCAGTTTCCCCCTCCCTACGTCTTCTGGCAGTCACTATTGTACTTTCGGTCCCTATAGATTTCCCTGTTCCGGACATTTCATATAACAGAATCATAGAATATTTGGCCTCTTATAACTGACTTTTATGTAGCATAATGTTTTTACGGTTTGTCCACGTTGTGACGTGTTCCAACATTTCTTTTTTATGGCTGAATAATATGCCATTGTATCCATTGTATGAGTATACCACATTTTGTTTGTCCATCATTGATTGATGGATATTAGATTCGTTTCTACTTTCTGGTTAGTATGAATAATACTGTTATGAAACCTTGCAGGCTCTTAATTTTATTACAACATTACTTTTCTTCTGGAGACCTCATTTCCTTTCCATAACACCTACTCTATAGAATTCTCACTATATTAGTCCAACTATCTGTATTCCAGAGGTGTCCAACTGTTGATGTCTCTGGACCTCACTGAAAGAAGAAGAGTTGTCTTGGGCCATCCATTAAATAACCAACACTAATGAAAACTAGTGAGCAACATAAAAGATTTTAAGTAAATTTATGATTTTGTGTTGGGCCACATTCATAGCCATCCTGGGCCACTTGTGGCCTGAGGGCTATGGGTCGGACCCCATGTACCCCAGATCTGGGCTTTAAAAACCCCTACAGGAGAAGTTATACAACTATTTGGTGAAACTAATTGGTACAACTACATATTCCTGGAATCCTTGATGCAAATGAATTTTTCCAATACTCAATCAGGTTATCTTGTTACCTTTAGCATCTCTTATACTTCACTGTTTTCTCAAAGACTTACCACTTTGTTCTTTAGTGTTAGTAGATGACCTTAACTCTTCCTTCATTTTGGTGGAATGAAGGAAGAATTCACCCCAGGAACTCTTACCCCTGATAGAGAAACTTAACAAAATCTATCCTTACCTTTTTCTGTTTTTCCTCCCATTCAAGTGATAAAAGTATCCCTTTTCTTATGCAGTTCCAGACTCAGGACTTTCCTTTTTAGCCATCTTTCTCCTTTTCCCTTCTCTACTATCTCTTTATTTTAAGGAGATAAAGATGTTCAAGTTTCTCTTATCAAAAACAAAACAGCCCTGGCTGGTGTAGCTCAGTGGATTGAGCACGGGCTGCGAACCAGGCATCGCAGGTTCGATTCCCAGTCAGGGCACATGCCTGGGTTGCAGGCCATGTCCCCCAGCAACCGCACACTGATGTTTCTCTCTCTCTCTCTCTCTCCCTCCCTTCCCTCTCTAAAAATAAATAAATAAAATCTTAAAAAAAACTACATTTGGAAAAACAAAACAAAACAAAACAAAACCTCTGACTAGGAAGTGCAATTCTTTGTTTTAATTACCATGTACCAGTTGTAGTTTGTGCTAAGATGTCTAAATGCATTATCTCAGTTCTTTTATGGTAACCTTATTTGGTTCTATACCGTTGTTACTGAATAATACAGAAGAAACTGAGGCTTGTTAAGGTGAAAATCACTCAGGATCACTTTGATGGTTAAATATGGCAGTTGGATTTGAACCTAACTGACTGAGCCCAGAACCCTGCAGAAGTAATTAATTAATTAGTTAATTAATATTATAGTTGGCATACAATATTATATTAGTTTCAGGTGCACAACATAGTGATTCAACATTTATGTATCTTACAAAGTGATCGCCACAGTAAGTCTAGTAACTGTCACCCTACATAGTAAAGATATTATTGGCTCTATTCTCCATGTTATACATTATATACTCATGGTTTATTTTATAACTGGAAGTTTGTAAAATTCCCTTCCTCATTTTTACTCCACTCCCCATTGGCAGCTATCAGTTTGTTCTCAGTATCTATGATTTTGTTCCTGTTTTGTTTTGTTTTTCAGATTCCATTTGTATGTGAAATCATACCGTATTTGTCTTGCTCTTCCCAGCTTGTTTCACTTAACCAAAATACTTTCTAGGTTCATCCATGCTGGCAAAGTTTCATTCTTTGTTATGGCTGAGTGATATTCTATTATATGTATGTATCATGTCTTTATCCATTCATCTATTGATGGATAGCTAGGTTGCTTCCATATCTTAGCTATTGTAAACAATGCTGTGATGAACACAGAGGTGCATGTGTCTTTTACAATTATTGTGTTTTCACTTTTTCAGATAAATACTCGAAAGTATTTATCTGAATCATAGGGTCATTTGGTAGTTCTATTTTTAAATGCCTTTTTAAATAGTGGCTGTTGTAATTTACAATCCCACTAATGGTGCACAAGGGTTTCCTTTTCTTCACATCTTTGTCAACACGTCTTATAGCCATTCTGACAGGACTGAGGTGATATCTCACAGTTTTGATTTTTATTTCCCTGATGATTAGTGGTGTTGAGCATCTTTTCATTTGTGTATTGGCCATCTGTATATCTTCTTCGGAGAAATGTCTGTTCAGGTCTTCTACCCACATTTTAATTGCATTGTTTTTTAAGTGTTGTATGAATTCTTTTTGTGTTGTGGATATTAATCCCTTATCAGATTTATCATTGCCAAATATCTTCTCCCATCCAACAGGTTGCCTTTTTGTGATGTTGATGGTTTCCTTCACTGTGGAAAAGCTTTGTAGGTTGATTTAGTCCCATTTGTTTATTTTTGCTTTAGTGGCGTTTGCCCAAGGAGACATATCAAAAAACGTGTTGCCGAGACTGATGTCAAAGAGTTTACTGCCTATGTTTTTTATCTTTTTAGGAGTTTCATGGTTTCAGGTCTTACATTTAAGTCTTCCATCCATTTTGAGTTTATTTTTGTCTCTGGTGTAAGAAAGTGGTCTAGTTCCTTTCCCTCCCTCCTTCCCTCCCTCCCTTCCTCCCTCCCTCCCTTCCTCCCTCCCTTCCTCTGTCCAGTTTTCCCAATGCCATTTATTGAAGACTGCCTCTTCCCCATTTTATATTATTGCCTCCTTTGCCATAGATTAATTGAATATGTAAGCATGAGTTTATTTCTGGGGTCTCTCTTCTGTTTCATTGATCTATGTGTTTTTAACCATAATGTCATACTACCAACCTCTCTGCTTTTTGTGGGTTTTTTTAAGATTTTATTTACTTATTTTTAGAGAGAGGAGAACGGAGGGAGAAAGAAAGGGTGAGAAACATTGATGTGAGAGAAACATTGATCACTTATCTCAGATGGCCTGCAACCCAGGCATGTGCCCCGACTGGGAATTGAACTAACGACCTTTCATTTCACAGGCCGGCACTCAACAGTCTGAGCCACACCACCCAGGGCTCTTTCTGGTTTTTCTATGGAAGTTTTTAATATAATGTTTCTGGAAAAGGAGAACATTGAACTACTTTCTTGTATGTCCTTCCAGAAATTTTTAAGCATATAAAAGATGATATATATTTGTATTTTTCTTTCCCCACTCCAATAAAAATACTAACATTGTTCTATAATTTGCTTTAAAAATATCTTGACTGTTGTTCCTTGTTATTAATTATAGAGCTGCCTCATTGTCTTTAGTGGCTGAATTACACTTCATTGTATGAATATATCATAGTTCATTATCTATTTGCCTCCTGATGGACACTTAGATTGCTACCAGTGTTTTACTGTGGCTGTAGTGATTGACTTCACATGTGTATGATGTGGCTTATGTACATCTGTATGATACATTTTTAAAAGGAAATACTAGGTTAAAGGGTAGGTGTATGTTTAAATTTTTGATAGCCCTTGATAAATTGCCTTCCATAGAAATTGTACTAACTTTCAGTCCTACCAACAACATCTGAGAGCACCTGTTTCTCCAAAACTACTGTCTCAAACAGACATTTTTTGATCTTTGCTACTTTGTAAAAGGTAGTAATTTGCATTTATTTTATTATGAGTGAGATTGTATTGCTTTTCTTGGTCCATAAGACATATTTGAATTCCCTTTTCTGGGAATTATCTGTATATGTGCATCAGGCTTTTTTTTTTAGTGGCTGGTTAGCTTTTCAAAAATTATTTGTAGACCCTTTCTTTTACAGTGTTGTTTTAAATATAAATCGATTTTGTAGAGGGAGAGAGGGAGACGGAGAAAGAGAAACATTGATTTGTTATTTCACTTATTTATGAGTTCACTGGTTGATTCTTGTATGTGCCCTGCCCAGGGATCAAACCTGCAACCTTGGCATATTGGGATGATGCTCTAACCAGCTGAGCTACCCAGCCAGGGCTAGATCCTTTCTTTTTTTTTTTTTTTTAAGATTTTATTTATTTATTTTTAGAGAGGGAAGGGAGGGAGGGAAGGAGGGGGGGGAGAGAGAGAGAGAGAGACAGAGAGAGAGAGAGAGAGAGAGAGACAGACAGACAGACAGACAGACAGACAGACATCAATGTGCGGTTGCTGGGAGACATGGCCTGCAACCTAGGCATATGCCTGGTTCGCAGCCCACGCTCAATCCACTGAGCTACACCAGCCAGGGCTAGATCCTTTCTTATAATGGGAAAATTAGTCCCTTGTGATTTGCTGCTCGTACTGTTTTCTCATATCGTCGTTTATCTTTTGACTAAGTTTATTGTTTTTTTTTCCTTGTAGAAATAGTTTTTTTTTTAAAAAGATGTGATTTATTTATTTTTAGAGAGTGAAGGTAGGGAGAAAGAGAGAGAGATAGAAACATCAATGTGTGGTTGCTGGGGGACATGGCCTGCAACCTAGGCATGTGCTCTGACTGGGAATCGAACCTGCGATGCCTGGCTCGCAGCCCACGCTCAATCCACTGAGCTACACCAGCCAGGGCTAGAAATAGTTTTTTTTATGTAGTTGAATTGATCAATTTCTTCTTTGTCTTTTGTGTTTTTGCGTGTTTCTCAGAAGGGCTTTTCTTTCTTTGAGCTTATAAAAAAATATTGCCTCCTGTTTTCTCTTAGTTTTATGATTTAATCTTTTATGTTTAAATCTTTACTTCACATGCCATTAATTTGGGTGCTTAGAATCCATTTTAGTGTCCCCCCCCCAGTTTAGATTTCTGTGTTGTGTCACTGTCATTTATTGGACAACTTTCCCCCCCATTGCCTGTACTGTTACTTCAATCAACTGCTGCATAATATTCCTGTCTGTTTCTTTACTCTATTCCACTGATCAGTTTGTCTATTCAAATCCATTATCAAACTTCTAATTACTTCACCTGTATATTTTAATAGTATATAGGGCTAATGTCCCCACTGCATTACTGTTTTCCAATTTTTTTTTCTCCTTGCATTTTGGTTAGTCCATACATGTTTTAGAATTAGTTTTTCTGGTTCTTAAGACATTGTTGTTGTTGTTGTTGTTTTATAATTAGCAAACTATTTACAAGACTAGTCTCTGCCAGCATTTTTCATAGTGCATTTTGTAAAATAATGGTCCTGTGAGAATTCTCCCCTAAGGCACAGGTGGCAAACACAAGGGCCAAGGGCCAAATCCAGCCCTCTACCTTGTTTTATCTGGCCCGACACCTTGTTTCTACTTGGCTGCAGCGCTGAGCTCCTTTCCCCTAGTTAAGGAATAGTTACATTTATACAGCCCTAAAATTACATTTGGCCCTTTGAAGGCAACCTTGAGGCTGATGTGGCCCCTGGTGAAAATGAGTTTGACACCCCTGCTCTCAGGAAAATCCCATGTCTAATGTTTTTAAGAAATACTATACACTATAACTCCTCTCTACACATTAATACATCAAAAGCTCTGAAAAGTTTGGTAATGAAGAAATGTGTTTAACTTTTTAAACTGAGTTTTCCATACTTATTTGATCATAGAATCCTTATTTAGTATAAAATGTTCCTGCAGGATATTCTGTAGAATATATATTGAGAAACATTGATCTATTATATATTTTCTTCATCTACATTTCATAACTCATTGTAATCTGGCTACAGCCCTTATGCCAGTTTCTTTTAAAACTGTTCTTCCTAGGGGTGCTGGTGACTCTCTGTCACCAAACTCCATAGATATTTTTATTTATTTAATTTTTTAAAAGATTTTATTTATTTGTTTATTTTTTGAGAGAGGGAAGGGAGGGGGGAAGAGAAGGAGAGAAACATCAATGTGTAATTGCCTCTTTCACGACGACCCCAACTGGGGGCCAGGTGCACAACTCAGGCATGTGCTCTGACTGGGAATCAAAACAGTGACTCTCCCGGTTCACAGGCTGGCGCTCACTCCACTGAGCCACACCAGCCAGGGTCCATAAATATTTTTACAGTCTTTCTAAAATTTGACTTTTATGGATTTTCAACTTATTCATCATCCATCTTTTGATATTTTATCCTTTCTTGACTTTGGTGAAATTATTCTGTTTTTGTTTGTTTGCTATGTTTTCCTCTCTTTTAGTCTCCTTTATGGGGTCTTCACTCTACATGCTCTGCCCTCTGCTTTCTACATAGAATATAGCACTGTAGCACTGACACTTTATTTGCTGATGACTCTTGTATCTGTAACCATAACAGACTCCTGTGTTTGAGTTACAAACATCTCCTCACTGGTGTTTGATAGACTTTCCATTTGGCTTAATTCATAGGCCCATCTAGCTCAGGCCCACCTCACAGGCCCACCACTGAAAACAGTCTCTGCTGGCCAGCGGTGCAGAATTGCATTTTGTAGCAGATGTAGCCCTCGGCAAGTAGAGTTTAGGCTGGATTTCAGTCCCTGCTTTTTTTCTTGGTAGGACATAGTCTGCATAACTGTATGTGGTACTCGACTGTAATTCTGGAATTTTGTTTCCCCTTTTGTTTCCCTGCATACTGCCTCAATCCAGACTCTCATGGTTTTTGGTCTAATATACCTTGTCTTTACTCTGTTTCCCTATCTTTGGTTTTTCTCCTTTTGTGTCATCCTTCTAAAATGGAACTCTAGGCAACTCTCCCAATTAATATTTTTAATTGTTTCCTATTTCCTTTCGTATAAAATGTAAATGTCTTAGCATTGCACACAATGCTTTTTCTGATCTGGCTCTTGTATACATTTTCATGCTGCACTAAGGTACTTCTTTTTTGCTCTGCCTCTTAAACTTCTAGTCCTTAGAACATGCTCTTCATAAAGTAGTATCTTTCCATTACCCATATCTGATTGGCTAATTTCTGTTGGTCTTCAGGACTTTTTTTCAAGTGTTACCTTTTCTATGAATCCTTTCTGATCCTCATAGTCTTAGATGTCCTTCCTTTGTTTCCTCATGCATGGTTTTGTCATGTATAGCATTTGTGCTTGTGCTATACACAATTTATTTAGTCTACTGGTTAGAATTAGAGCTCCCAAGAGCAGAAATTAGTTTTCAATTTCTTCAAGGCCTTAGGGCAACAGTTTTAAATGATACTCCTGAGATTCTTCAGATCTTTTCTAAAGTTTTTCTAGGCTCTTTATTCCCTTCTTGGTGCCCCTCTTCTTCCCACCTCCTCAGTACTGTTCCGTCCTTCACCAATGGCTCCACCTTTATCTATTTATAGCTATCATTCACCCCACATTTTGTTTAAAGAAAATGTTCTGTATCTGAATGGGAGAATGGAAGGAGGGGAGGAAAGGAAAGGGAGAGGAGGGGAGGAAAGGAGGAAGAGGGGAAAGGAAAAAGTCCTAATTCTTGTACAATGCCCAGAACAGTAGGCATTGGAGAAATATTCAGATATCTGCTTTGATAGACTGATACTGAAATGACCAGCAGTTCTAACCTGGCATGCCAGTTTACTCCCCTTTCTTCCAGCATACCACTTTTTGTTTTTAGTTTTGATTAACTTTTATTATACGGCTTGCTCTGCCTGAAGTTTCCTTTTCTTCCTTTGAAGAAGTGCTGTAATAAATTTTTATGGTGTTAATTTACGGGATTTAATTTGACTTGATAAAATGATTTTTTGTTTGTATTAGACAATCTTTGGGTTCTGAAAAGTCAAGTTTTTGGTGTAATGCTCCTATGAATTGCTTGTTCAACTAAGTAATTTGTAAAATTATTTTCAACCTGATGTAATGCTTTTCTTTTTCAGCTTGTGAAGCTTTGTATTGTGATGATTGATACTGGAAAAGCCTTTTGTGCTGCAAATAAACAGTTCATGAATGGGATTCGAGATCTGGCACAATATTCTAGTAATGATGCTGTAGTTGAGGTTAGTATTTTAAAATTAGTTTAAATGATAAATGCAACAAGACATCAATCAATTACACATCCATTTGCTTTAGAGTTATAGTGGTCCTTAAAATTTGAAGTAGAAAGGCTGTCACCCATTAGCATTATCTTATATATAATTCTGTTTTCTTTGATAGTTACTAGTTGATGGTTGATTTACATTGTGAATATAAGTTTACTTACTGCTTAGTGAGCTGAAGCATGCACAAGAAGGCTTGAGCAGAAAGAGCAGGATCTTGCTTACTAGTAGCTGCTTACAGAGAAATCAGAGCAATAATCTAAAAAGAGTATGTAACTGTAGGTGTGGGGGAGCTACATAAGAAAGTTTTGGTCAGCTGCCTATGCTAGGTTAGCCTAGACCCCTTGCTACACTGTGTGGTATTATGACACTGCTTTTATGAGGTATAGTTTGATGATTATTTGATCCACAGATGCCTACGTGGGCATAGTCTTGATACATTCAATTTAACTTCTAGGTTTATTTACATCATTTCTATTGGTTAGCATAATACTATTAGTAGAGCAGTACTAATTCGTTGACTATTGTAGGGTTTTGTTACTACGTGGAGACATGACCTCTGCAGAGCAAGCCCATGAGGTCGTGAGATTGTTCTTAGATGTAAATATTATTGTTTACAGTATAACTTGATCTTTCTGTCATAAATGCTGAAGTAACATTTTTGTGGCCTGTTTCAGTAGCTCTTAAATGACTTGTTTTTTTCTTTTGGTTTCTTTCTCATAGACAAGTTTGACCAAGTTTTCTGACAGCCTTCAAGAAATGATAAATTTTCATACAGTAAGTGTCAGTATTCCTATGACCATGTTATTTTAGTACTTTTTTTTTCAGTGGCTGTATTTTATAAAATTACTTAAAGTGGAATTCAGTGACTTTGAATTTGTCAACAACTCTTTAGGTGGGTTATCTAAAATGTGTGTATGTATGAAAGAGAAAGTAACAGAGGGAGAGAGAGGATAGATTTTACTTCCCATTCTAAAATACTGAACTTATATCAATGAAGTACACACCCATAAGTTATTTTTCTTTTAAGTTGTACCTTTGTAACTTTTTAAGCAATTATTTCAAGAACAAACAAGTAAAAGTCATTCTGAACTTCGTTACTTCCTTTTTCTTTTAAGATACTTGCAAATAGCCCTGGCTGCTGTGGCTCAGTGGGTAGAGCACCAGCCTGCTAACCAAAGGGTGGTCGGTTCAATTCTCAGTCAGGGCACACGCCCAGATTGCAGACCAGGTCCCCAGTAGGGTACGTGTGAGAGGCAACCACACATTGATGCTTCTCTCCCTCGCTTTCTCCCTCCATCCTACTCTGTTTAAAATAATAAATAAAATATTTTTTAAAATACCTTTAAAAAATACTTACAAATATATCCCCTTTGATCATTGCCATTATTAAAGACTGCTGTAATTATTTGACATATTTATATGTATTTTTAATATTTGAGGACATTTTTCCTTCAAGAATGAGGGATATGTATTACTTTTGGAATGTCAGGAGATTCCTTTATAAATTTCATAAAAGTTTACTGAAAATATGATAGCTTATAAGCTATACACTTATTAATTTTTTAAAAAAGTGTAACATATGGGCGTTATAATTATTTATTCAGTATTTCAAAATTTATTAGTGGTCTATAACAAAAGTATCAACACTTACATTCCTTATAAAATCTTTTAATTTTTGGTTCTTAGTTAATTTAATTTTTCTATTTTTCTGATTATAGCTATCCTAGTAGTTGTGAAGTGGAATCTCTTTGAGGTTTCAAAGGTTTCTAAGGCTTTAAAGGTTTCATTTCCCTAAAGACTAGTGCAGTTGAGCATTTTTTTCGTGTACTTATTGGCAATTTGTATATGTTCTTCTACCATTGTTGCTATTGTTTATTGAAGTCCTTTTTCCATTAAACTTTCTTAATTGAATTCTTTATATATTCTGCAATCAACCTTAATCAGGTATGTAATATTTATGTATTATGACATGTAAATTTTTTCTCCCATTCTGTTGGTTGTCTTTTTACTTTTTGATAATGTCCTTTGATGAACAAAAGTTTTAATTTTCATGAAGTTTAGTTTATCTATTTTTTTCTTCTGCTGCTGCTAATGTTGGCATCTGTTGCTAAATCTCAAATCGTGCTTCACCTCTTTGTTTCTTCTAAGAGTTTTATGGTTTTAGCCCTAATATTTTGTTTTTAATGATTTCTTGTTCTCTTTTTGCCTTAAAATGAACTTATATGCCAGTGTATAGTATATTTGATTTCTCTTGAAATCAAGTGGTCTTTTGGATTCCAACTTTTTAAAAGTATAATGAGAATTTTTTTTTGGTTAATAGTTATGGATTTTAAATTAACATAATAGGTTAAATGTTTTTTCCATAATATGTTATCCATTGTAATATTCCTGTTTCTGATATTTTCTTTAAATCAGCCCATCATATATTTTTGCTTTATATAAGAATACCTTTTTAATTTTATTGCCATATTATTTTTTATAACATCTCAGAATTTTTCTTTTAATAGACATAAGTATGAAATTGCTAGGCCTTGGTTCTGCTTTGCTTGGACTTTTTTGTTCTTGTTAACAAATACTTTTAATTTTTTCCAGGAGGAGAAACTTGTATGTACTTGAATCAGAATTCTTAAATTTGTGGGATGATACATATCTTATTTATTGTTATATCTTCAGTACTTACATAATTCTCTTCCTAAGGAAGTCATTTAATTTTTCTAAGCTTTATATTTTTCCACTGTAAAACAAAGGGACTTCACTAGATAATATTTAATTATAGAAGTTCTATAATTATAAAGTTAGTAATTATAAATTACTATAAAATAAGTAATATCTCAGAGCCATTTATTAAAATGTGGGAAAAAACTACTTATATAAAAATGCTTTATTTTAGTAGCATTCTCTACAATGAAATTTTAATTACATAGCATTACAGTATAAAGAAGGCTTTATAGGATAAGACAAACTGCTTTCTAAAAGGTAATCAATATTGAAATATTTTTTTATATTCTGTAGCAGAGTTTATAATACTTAGGTTTTGGTGTATCAGTTTGTGTCAGGATAGCAGGTTAGATTTTCTAGAGATGTCACTTATAAATAACTTTGTGGACTTAAATAGATGTTTGAAATAGGAGAGAGACTCATAGTTGGAGAACAAATGACAGCTAGTGGGGGTGGGAGGTTAGGGTCTGGGAACATAGAGCAAAAAGCAAAAAGGACTCATGGTCATGGACAACAATATGGTAATTGCTGTGGGGAGGGGGGCATAAGGGGACTAAATGGTAATGGAAAAAACATAATAAAGACTTTTAAAAAAGAACAATTTGGGTTATTAGCCAAATAAGATTAAACATAGATTGGGATTTCACTATTCATTTTAAAAATAAATTATTTGGATTCTTTTGTGATTTATTTCCTCTGTAAAAATGGATAATAGTATTCCTTATTCCTTATAGAATATGAAGTTCTTAGAATTACTCTTTAACTCACATATCTTTATAAGATGCCAACTCATACCTTCTCCGGAGCAGGTCCTGTATGCCACATTCTGCTAAGTACTAGAGTTGATTTAAGTGTTGATTTATTTTCCTGGAACACAATTTCTGTAACCTCACTGATGGCTCTTTCAGAATATGCTGCTGATACACAGAACTTGGAATATTTATTTATTATTTTTGCTGAGTGAAGCTTAAACAGTTGCTATATAAATTCTGTGAAACTCTGTGAGCCTTTCTGTCTTGTTTTTTTTTAAGTGTGATTTTCTGTATTACAGCCATTCTCTCATTCACTCAGCAAATGGTTGTAGGTAGTGAGACTACAGTAGTTGTGTTTCCCAACTGCTGTCCTCTCATGGTATAGATAGAAACTGATGGCATATTTGTGTGGGACACTGGAGGAAACTGTAGGGGGACATGAATGTGTCAGGCCCTATCTGGGTGTTGGTGAAAAATGTTTACATTTTTATGAGATTATGCTAAAATAATTTAATGTTTAATAAAGAAATTCTTTTTTATAGAATTATGTTAAAATATAGTGTTAGGGAAGATATTACATGTTGACTGTAATAATTCCATAAATAAGAATACCAGTGAAGTAAGCCATCTTTTAAAGTCAATAACTGGCATTAAACAAATTTTTATGTTGGGACTTGTTCCTCCTAAACTTTTGAATTCTCCTTTTAACTTAAAAACTTAGGCAAAATTTCTTCCTTTGGACAGCTTGTCCATTTTTGTATGAAACAGCAGGATGATATTCTCATATCATTTCTTGATATTCTCATATCAAAAGCAACACTTAAAATTTTTAACTTGAACACGGTTATTTTTTTTTTCAGAGTTCTGGGTTAATTTTTTTTCTTTTTTTTCCATTTTATTTAAATGATTGTTCAAGTACAGTTTTCTCCCCTTTACTCCCAATCAAGCCCACCCACCACCCCAACTTGAACACGGTTATTAACATGTAGAATTATCACACAGTATTGGAAACATGGATACAGTTGTCTTCTGGGTTAGTGATTTTTTTTTGGGGGGGTGTTAGTGATTATTACTCTGTTTATCTGCCATACTATCTGATGCATCTGTTAATTCTTTTATTTGAATGTGGTACCTTTTATATTTGCCTTCTTTGAAAAATTACAAAGTTGTGCTGTTTTCCTTGCAGACTGGTATACTGGGTAATTTTGCAATTGTGTGAGGCATTGTGTCTCTTCTCTTAATTAGGTACCCTTGTAACTAGCTTCTTAACATGATAACTCATAAAATAGCTTTTTCGCATTTTGTAGAAATTTAGAGTACAAATCTTTTTCTGTATACAATGGATTTTTAAAAGATTTACTTTATTTTTAGAGAGAGGGGAAGGAGGGAGAAAGAGAGGGAGAGCAACCTCGATGTGAGAGAGGAACATTGATTGGTTGTCTCTTGTACATGCCCTGACTAGAGACTGAACCTGCAAGCCAGGCATGTGCCCTGACCAAGAATGGAACCTACAACCTTTGGTTTGCAGAACGATGCCCAACCAGCCAACTGAGCCACATCAGTCAGGGCTACAGTGGATTTTTGTATTGAAGGCCCTGTATGATTTGCTTATACCATTGCTTTATTTAATAACTCTTGGATATATAAACATATTTAGGTTGAAGAAGAGAATTTTTGACTGTTGTGTTTGTCTTCTGAATGTAATGACTTTCCATTACTACCTAATGAAAAAGTTGACCGTTACAGTGGGAAAATAACAGTAAAAAGCAAATCTGTTTAAATAAGTGAAATAGTATATGTTTTATGATTTAGAAATTGATTATTTTTAATTTTCTGCATTTTTAAAGTATTTTAAAATAAATTTTATTGAAAGACTATAAATTAAGCATTTAGTAAATAAAAGGGGGAAAATGAATTTATTTTAGTCAATTCAATAAATATTACTCCCATTTTTTATCACAAAATCAAAATTTCAAAATGTTTTTTAATATGCAAAGGCCTATAATCTTGTGTAAAATGATTTAACTGTGTGCATTTAATTTCATCTGCACAAATAATTTTTTAAATAATTAAAAATAAAACATAATGAAATTTTATCAGGGTCAGACTTTGGCTAAGTAACACCCAAAGCCAACAATAAATAAGTACCAAGAAGTAATAGCCCCAAAAATAACAAAATCCATTACATTCTAACAGGAAGAGCTTATAACAAATGATCATAATGTTAAGGAAACAACCATATATACCTAATTAAGTAGGGAAATTGTGAAAAATAAAAAATTAATAGGAGTGAGAATTATGAAAAAATAAGAGCAAAAGAAAGATGAAATATTTGACAATGGGGACAAATCAAAGAAGTGATGATTAATTATTGACTAAAATAGTTTTGAATGATTCACGTGGTAATGTCGGAAAAAGTATCATTTTGTTATCGTTGCTTTCTATCATTATTGACTACTTTGCATTTTTAACACTAATGTAAATGGAATCTTTTTTGTCTAATTTCTTACATTGTAATTATTTTGAGGCTCACTTATGTATCAGTAGTTCACTTTTTTATTGCTTGATAGTACTGCATTATATGCATATATTACAGTTTGTTTATCCATTCACTTGTTGATGGATATATAACTTATCTATTGCTATTAACAAAAAATATGTATTAACTTACAGTTTCTTGGACAGGAATTTTTGTATAGGCTCAGAATCTTTCATGAAATTGCTTATGAAGATATTGGCTGGGGCCAGTCACTTGATGGGATTGGAGGATGTAATTCCAAGAGAGGGCTCAAGCACTTTCTGTTTGGCTCCAGTCTGGGTTTTTTTTTTGTTTGTTTGTTTAAGATTTATGTATTTTTAGAGAGAGAAGGTGAAAGAGAGGGAGAGAAACATTGATGTGCGGGATTCATTACTTGGTTGCCTCTTTCAGGTCCCCAACTGGGGACCTGGCCTGCGATCCAGGCATTTGCCTCAACTGAGAATCAAACTGTGGACCTTTCAGTTTGCAGGTCAGTGCTCAATCTTCTGAGCCATACCAGCCAGGAACCAAGGGGCCTCTTCACAGGGCTTTTCAAGTGACCTTACTTTATGGAAGCTGGTTATTCCCAAAATAAGTAATGCAAGAGCAAGAGTAAGGAGAAAGCTGCAATATTTTTTATGACCTAGTCTTAAAAGTCACGCATTGTTGCTCCCTCCATATTAATATTCATTAGAAGTTAAGTCATTAAGATGAACCCACTCTCAAGGGTATGAAGAATCAGGTCCACTTTTGAAAAGAGGAATATCAAAGAATTTGTGGACATCTTTTAAAGCAACCACAATGAATATTTGAGTGGTTTCCAAGTTTTGGCTGTTACTAATAAGGCTGCTTATAAAATATATATGTAAACATCTGTATAGAGTTGCTTTTATTTGTTTTGTGTAAGTAGCTAAGAGTAAAATGGCTAGTTTGTAAGAGAGGATTATGTGTAACATTTTACAAAACTACTTCTATACCAAAGACTGCAAAACACTGCTAAGAAATTAAGGAAACAAGAATTTCTTTCTTTGCTGTATTTATTTATCATTGTTTATAATAATGTTAATATTCTTTTATGTATTAAATTCCTAAAAATAATTCATTTCTTTAAAAAATTATAGAAAACCTCTAAAAATTTGAAATTTTTTTCCTCAGTTGATTGTATCATTTTATACCAGCAATGTATGAGTGTTCTAGTTGCTTTACGTGATTGTCGATACTTGTTATCTCTTTTAAAATTTATTATGGTTTATCTGGCTGGCATAGCTCAGTGGATTGAGTGCGGGCTGCGAACCAAAGCATCGCAGGTTCGATTCCCAGTCAGGGCACATGCCTGGGCTGCAGGCCATGGCCCGCAGCAACCACACATTGATGTTTCTCTCTCTCTCTTTCTCCCTCCCTTCCCTCTCTAAAAATCAATAAATAAAAATAAAATCTTAAAAAATGTATTATGGTTTAAATTTGCATTTTCTTAATAACTAATGATGCTAAGCATCTTTTCATGTGTTCACTTGCTGTCTATATATCTTCTTTGGTGAAATGTGAGATCTTTTCCTCATTATAAAAATGAGTTGCCTCATTATTATTTAGTCATAAGTATCCTTCCTCTGTTCCATATATGTCTTTTGTCAGATAAACGTTTTGCAGATATTTTTTCCCAGGCTTTGGCTTGTCTGTTTCATTTTTATAGCACTCTCATTTGAGGGGCAAGTTTTTGTTTTTAGTTTATATTTATAGTTTTCTTTTTGTGTCCTATTAAGAAATATTTACCAAAGCAAGTTCACAAAGATTTTATTTTATGTTTAATTTAGATCTGTGATACATTCCAAGTTAATGTTTGTGTGTGTTGAATGGTAATGGTTCTCTCTCTCTTTTTTTTTTTTTGCATATACCTCTTCACTTGTTTGTTCAGCACTATTTGTTTAAAAAAATTATATTTTTGGACTTCCAGTCGACATGGAGGTATAGGTAGATAACTGTTGTCTCCTCACACAACCAAAAGGTCAACAATGAATTTAAAAACAAAAAGCAACCAGAACTGCCAGAAAATTGAACTGTATACAAGTCCAAAAACCAAGGAGTTAAAGCAACATTCATCCAGAATTGGTAGGAGGGGCAGACACAGGCAGCTGGGGTCGGGAGGACATGAGGCAAGGCAAGGCAGGAGCTGGAGGAGCAGGGTGGGCTAGGTGGAGGCTGGCAGAGTGAGCCATCTCACATTTGCATGCGGATAAACTGGGAGGAGCAACTGTGGAGCAGGAAAGATCATATAATCCAGAGTTCCAGTATGAGGGAATAAAACCTCAAACCTCTGCCTGAAAAAATCTGTGGGGGTTGAGGCAGTGGGAGAAACTCCCAGCCTCACAGGAGAGTTTATTGGAGAGACCCAAAGGGTCCTAGAACATATACAAACCCACCCACCTGGGAATCAGCACCAAAAGGGCCCAATTTGCTTGTGGGTAGTGGAGGAAGTGACTGAAAGCCAGCTAAGAGCCAAGAAAGAGGCATTGTTTCCTCTCTGACCTCTCCCCCACCTACAGCTCCACCACACAGCAACATGGGTTGTCCCACCCTGGCAAATACCTAAGGCTCCACCCTCTACTGTGCAACAAGTATGCCAAGAAAAAAAAAATGGCTCAAATGAAAGAACAAATCAAAGCTCCAGAAAAAATACAACTAAGTGATGAAGAGATAGCCAACCTGTTAGATGCACAGTTCAAAACACTGGTAATCAGAATGCTCACAGAAATGGTTGAGTATGGTCAAGAAATGGAGGAAAAAGTGAAGTTTATAAAAAGTGAAATAAAGGAAAATGTATAGGGAGCCAGCAGTGAAGGGAAGGAAACTGGGACTTAATTCATTGGTTTGGAGCAGAAGGAAGGAATAAACATTCAACCAGAACAGAACAAAGAAACAAGAATTCAAAAAAATTAGGAGGCTTTGGAACCTCTGGGATAACTTTAAACATTCCAACACCTGAATCATAAGGGTGCCAGGAGTAGAAGAGGAAGAGGAAGTAATTGAAAACTTATTTGAAAAAGTAATGAAGAACTTCCTCAATCTGGCAAAGGAAATAGACTTCAAGGAAGTCCAAGAAGCTCAGAGAGTGCCAAAGAAGTTGGACCCAAGGAAGCACACACCAAGGCACATCATAATTACTTTACCCAAGATTAAAGAGAAGGAGAGAATCTTAAAAGCAACAAGAGAAAAGGAGACAGTTACCTACAAAAGAGTGCCCATAAGACTAACAGCTGATTCCTCAAAAGAAACATTGCAGGCAGGAAAGGGCTGGAAAGAAGTATTCAAACTCATGAGAGGCAAGGTCCTACATCCAAGATGACTCTACCCAGCAAAGCTGTCATTCAGAATGGAAGGACAGATAAAGTGCTTCCCAGATAAGGTCGAGTTAAAGGAGTTCATCATCACCAAGCCCTTATACGAAATGTTAAAAGGACTTAAGGGAAAGAATAAGATCAACACTATGAGCAGTAAAATGACAACAAACCTACAACTATCAACAACTGAATCTTAAAAAAAAATCAAAAACAAAAAGAAACTGAGCAAACAACTAGAACAGGAACAGAATCACACAAATGGAGATTGCATGGAGGAGGGTTATCAGCAGGGAGGGAGAGGGGTGAGAATGGGGGAAAAGGTACAGGGAATAAGTAGCATAAATGGTAGGTACAAAATAGACAAGGGGAGGTTAAGAGTAGTATAAGAAATGTAGAAGCCAAAGAACTTATATGTACAACCCATGGACATGAACTAAGGTGGGGGGAATGCGGGTGGGAGGGGGGTGCAGTGCCATGGGGAATAAACGGGGAATGTGACAACTGTAATAGCATAATAAAATATATATATTTTTAATTATCTTTTCCCTGTTGGCACCCTTTGTTTAAAAAAATTCCGTGTTTGTCATTTCTGGATTCTTCTGTTTCATTGATCTCTGCCTATCTTTATTTTAATACCACAACTGCCTTGATTACTGTAGCTTTCATAGTAAGTCTTGAAATCAAGTAGTGTGGGTACCTGATTTCAAGTTGGAACAAAGTATTCCAACTTTGTTCCTTTCTTTCCTTTTTGGTTTGGCTATTCTAGGTCCTTTACATTTCCATATAAATTTCAGAATCAGGTTTTAAAATTCTACATACAGCTTTACTGGGATTTGAAGTAGGGTTGTATCAAATCAAAAATGAATTTGGTTAGAAATGACATCTTACTAGTATCGAATTTTCTAATCTATAAACAAAGTATGTCTTTCCAATTTAAAATTTTTCCTGGTACAAGTTTTGCATATCTTTAGTCAAATATATTCCTAAACATTTTCTAGTTTTTTGATGCTAGTGTAAATAGTATTCTTTCTAAAAGTTCATAATTTCTAACTGGCCATTGGTGGTATATAGCAATACCACTAATTTTTGTATATGACTTTGTTTGCAAAAGCAACCCTTCTCGTAGATTTTTCTGTAGATTTTATAGTATTATCTATGCAGTCAATTGTGTATACCCCATGAATAAAAACAGTTTTATATTCTAGCTTTCTAATATGTTTGCTTTTTGTTTTATTTTTCTTTATTGCATTGCTAGGATTTCCAGTACATTATTGTGTAGTAGTGATGAGAACAGGCATCTTTGCCTTGTTCTCAATTATAGTGGAAAAGTAGCCTTTCATCACTAAATATGTTAGCTGTAGGTCTTTCATACGTGCCCTTTATTGGGTGAGGAAGGACCCTTTTATTCCCAGATGTTAATAATTTTTATTAGGCATGGATATTGTATTTTTGTCTAATGATTTTTTTCATTTATTGAGATGATCATATAGGTTTTTTTTTTTGTTTTAGTTCATAACACCAAGTTGTGTTAACTTGGTGAATTATGTTGACTGATTTTTTAATGTTAAATTAATGTTGCTTTCCTAGAATAAATCCTAATTGATGGTGATCTGTTTTCCTTTCTATATATTATTATTATGTATTCTTAAGAATTTTTTTGTAGCTTTTCTTAGAAAGTCTTTGTATGGTTTTGTCCCTCATAAATAATTTCTCATGAATAGAGTTTCTGATAGAATAGATTTTGGTGAGAAGAGTTTGAGTAGAACTAGTATTTTTTTCTTCCTTTATGTCTGGAAGGGTTCACTAGTGAGGACATCTTTGTAGAGCTTTTTTAAAAAGGGTTTAAAAAATGTTTTTGAGGGGGGGTGACTTTTTCTGATTATTATTAGGGGTTGAAATAATTTTACAATAGACATTCATATACTCACCTGCTAGATACATTTGCTGTATCACCTATCTCTTTCTTTATCCTCCTTTCTCTCCATGCATCAATCTACCTGTTATTGATATATTTTAAGATAATTTATAGGCAACAGCCTATTTGACTTCTAAATACAATGCATTCC
>PVIA01008741.1:0-68429 GCA_004024845.1 Tonatia bakeri | reverse complement strand
CTTCCCCACCTCCCTCCAATTACCACCCTCCCCCAAGCTTTTATCCATGTGTCCTTTAACTTTGTTCCTGTAAACCCCTCCCCCTCGCCCCCGAAATCCCTCTTCTCTCTCCTCTGGTCACTATCCACCTGTCCTCTAATGCAGTGTCTTTGACTATACCCTGCTTGTTTCTTTGTTTTGTTGTTTAGGTTCCTGTTAAAGGTGAAATCATATGGTATTTATCTTTCACTGCCTGGCTTATTTCACTTAGCATAATGCGGAAAAACTTTTTTTAAACTTAAACAAGAGGTTACTCAGATTTTTAGAGAAAACACTCTAATAAGCAAAAAGAAATTCAAGTGAACCAACTATTTAGCTTTCTGGACACATTATATTCTAAATAAACACTCTTTTTTTAGTACTGAAGAACAGAGTTCCACTTACTGATGATGAACAACAGTGCACTTAAATGATTGGAAATATGTGTGGATAAGCTCATTTTTAAAGGTCAGCAATTTCCCGTAGGGCACAAATATATAAAGTTAGGTATTATTGAATTGAAAAAGGAGTTAAAAATTTTCTTCTACCTAAGAGATAAAAATAAAAAAAAACATACTTGAGAGGGTCATCAAATTTTAATGATAGTAATTGCATAAACCATCAAATCTCTGAATTTGTGTCCTCATAAAGAGGGAACAGAGAGATACTTACTTTTAAAGTTGTGATGAGGATTACATAGATACATTGCCTATGACCTAAATAAAGGTCCTTGGTACTAGCTAATATCATCTTTGCTATCAGCATTATCATTGTCACCATTTTCATTTTAATTATTATCAAAAAAATTAGCCTAACTGCTTCTGAATACCAGGTTCTATGGTCACCTAAGTCATTTTTAGCTGGTCAATATTGTAAGGAGTATCTTTCTTCATTTAATGAGTTACAAACTCTATAAATATTGAGTCAGCACCTACAACATGCTGAAGCAGGGCACACCAGGCCCTTCACTGCTCATGAAACTTGTCGCTTAGATCCAAATCCAGTAATCACACAGATAATGTTAATGTGATAATTGTGATAAGAGCCACAAAGATGGGGTTTAAGTACGGTGTTATGTGAACATATTAAGGGACATTTGGCCTGATCAGGGGAGTCAGGAAGGTTTTGTCAAAGAAGTGACGTTGACACTGCTTTCTGTGGAAGAATTTACAGAGGCAGTAGGGAAAGTATGCCAGCAGAGGGGACCTCAGGTGAGGCAAGAGGGAACAGAGCACGCTAAGGGAAGTAAAAAAAAAGTAGGTGGTCCAGAAGCAGATAATATAAGAGGGAGAGTATGGGATATATACCAATAAGGTACGTAGAGGAGAAACAGTTAAGAGCCTTGGTTTTTACCTAGTAACACTTGGAGACTATGAAGATGTTTTGTGCATTGAATGATTTAGTCAAATTTATTTAGTTTTTGATTTCAGTTACTCTGGCTTAAAATTGAATATGACAAGAGTAGAAGTGGAAAGCCCAGTTATGAGACTATTTCAGTGGTCCAGATAAAATACCATGGTAGCTTGAATGATGATAGTGGCACTATAAATGGACAGGAATAAATGAATTCAACAAAAAAAAAATCAGGAGGGAATTTTATAGGAGTTTCTGATGATTGGTTATATGGAGAATTGATAACGAGAGTTGTTAAAGATGACTCCCAGGTTTCTGATGGTCACAACTGGGTCATTGTTGGTGCCATCAGGAAAAATTAAGAGAAAACCAAGTTTAAAATAGAGAACTACTCAGAGATCAGTACTGAACAGTGAAGGTGCATGAGTCTGTAAGAAAGCTGAGAGAACACGTCCAGGCAGCAGGTTACCTGAAATGGGAGGTCTAGACTGAGGGATTAAGTTGGTGATTTGTCTGCATTAAAAATGCATGCATTTCAAAGGGACTGTGTAGGAAGAGAGTGTGTACTGAAAAGAGAGGGTGACTTAATGCCAACACTCACATCCAAGGAGAAGAGAAAGGAGAAGAGAAGGGAAACCAGGATGACGCTCATGGAAGCCAAGCACGGTGAGTGTTCCAAGAAAAGACCACTAAAGAGTAGCTTATGTATTTTTAGGGGCCGAGTAAGATAAGGACTAAACATATGACAATTTATTGACTTTCATGTATTAATGATAATAACCTGTACCATTGGTGACTCTGTGGATGCTGTGACCCCCATCTGTGTGTGTGGTGGGTGTGTTGGAGGTAGGATGCTGCAAAAGGCAGAAGTGAGCTGGGGTGGTGGAGGGGGAGGGGAAAAAAGAGAAATAACTATTTTATACAGCTGTTTAGAGAATTTGGGGGCTGCTTTTCAAAGTGTTTATCAGTTTGTTTCTTTACTATTGAGATTTTTAAAAGATCCCAAAGGTAGATTTTGACTAGGTTTTTCTCTTTAAAAAGGTTCCCACAGTGAAGGCCACTCTGATAATTTGGCAGGTTTTATTTTTTTTTAATTAATCACCTCTGATAATAGATATTATCAGTCTCTGGGATTGCCACTAAACTCATCATGTACAGATAGAAATTTTTATTTCTTATTAATAGTCAATTTCAGTTCATGATTAGACCAACTGTATTTCAGTGTAATTAATGATTCCATTTATGAGTCTGTCTGGTCACTTTGATATTAGGGACATAACTCCTATGTCCTGGTAACTCACAGTACTAGCACACAAGTCACAGGATGATAATTTGGACTTGGTCAAATCTATTTTTATTGGGCATTTACTTTTAGACTCATCCAGAGGACTTTTCTTCCATGTTGATGTATTTTCTTGTAGTATATTTAAAAAAAAAATATATATATATAAAATCACCTGAAGTGAATGATGACTATTTCTTAAAACTTATGTACATTATTTTTTTGCACATTTTGGGCTTTATAAAATTGAGATTTTATATTTTCATGTTGAAAAACATCCCCCAATTAAATGGAATAGTTATTTTTCAAGAGAAAATTGACTTAAAAATAGATTAACTCCCTTGATAGAATGGAAACCTAGGTCACATAAACAATTCAGGTTCTTGTTTAAAAGTAATTCTTTCTCTACTTCTGGGTCTACTCATTCTGCCAGGTGAATAAAATACAGTAACAACAAGGATTTGTAATAGCTCAAAACTTCTGTGGTGCCCGATCAAACAGAATGACAGAGTTTAAGCTTCTCTTAAAAGGAGGGTGCATTTTTGGTTGAGAGTTTTAATTCCTACCCCACCCCAGCATTGCAGAAACAATATTGCAATCTCTAGCACTGTTAAATCAGTTGGGATTGGTAGCTAAAGCTATGCCTTTCTGTTCTGCAGCTTGACTAAATGAATGGACTGTACTGTCAGTTCTGATGACTTTGGAAAAGAGAGGCAGCCTTCTGGTCTCCTTATGAAAGCTTATTAGACACTAAAAGAAGAAGCAACTATCTTGATCCCTGATTCAAATGATGCCAGTGCATGCCTGCAAAATTCCAGCAAGAGATCAGTGTCCCACATATTGTGTCAAATTTCCCATAATGTCCTGCAAGTTGCAACAGAGTTCGTGGGAAAGTAAGAGGAAGCAATATTCCTGCATGGCGATAGCTCATGTGGGAAGGCTAATCACAGGTTCCCACAAGAATGGAGAAATACATCTGGTACATTTTTGAAACACATCATGGAATGGTTATTTTGTACCTCAATTTTACACTTTGGGGATGTATTTGGAATGAATACACTTCTAATAGCTGCTCTAGAGTATGTGTTTATACATTGCACCTTTTTGCTATTAAGAAAGTTGCTTCCCAAAAGAATGGTCATAGTGCCGACAACACTTACCGTATTTTGCTGTGTATAATGCACATCCACGTTTTTGGGCCTAATTTTCAGGAAAAAATCTTTTGTTTTAATTTTTAAATTTAATTATTTATTTATTTATATTAAGATGCTTGTATTTGGTATTATAAAGACATTTTAGCATTTATTTTTGAACATATTATGATACAAGAAATTTTATGTAACAAATCCAAAAAAGATACAAGGTATTTCAGGTACTACCAATGTATCATGCACATCCTTATTTTTTTCTTAAAAAATTTGGGCAAAAAAATGCACATTATAAATGGCATAAGATGGTACATATGTCCATTTCCCCAAAATATGGATTCTTAAAGCAATTAGACTTGACATCACAAGTAAATGGTAAGCTAGTCCTAGATGCATCAGCTTTTAAAAGAGCTTTCCCCAACAACCTAATTTGTGCAAGTAATTGTATAAATTAAAACATGTGAGGAGACAGTGTGTTTATACTTTGTTCCTAGGCAATAGGACAATAAAATACGTTAGTGAATACATAAATTTTCTACTTTTACTATTTTGTATTCACTTCTGTACAACATGAAAATTAGATTTCTAATAACAATTTTATCCTTATGACTACAAAAACTTTGTGATTCCCTGAGTAGGATAAATTTGATAAGTAAATTATCCTTTTTGTGCTTGTTCTTTCTGAACAAGGGCAACTGCTCTCTACTGAATGCTTTACCCTCCTGAGCTGAGTTTGACATAACTACCACACTGGAGCTAAAATTCACAATCTGATTGCCAATGTCAATGGAAATGAAGGCTTTCATGAAAAACAAAACCTGTTAAGTATACTCAAGGCTCAACATCAATCCCACTCATGAGTAATTAACATACCAATTTATGATGCATTTGTCTTTAACTGGTAAATCTTAAAATCCTATGGATTTTTTTCTTCAGACAGATACCTGAGGAAGAATAAACTCTAAGGACAGTTACACAGTTTTAGATTTTGGATTAGGATTTAATTCCACAAATAATATTTTAGGTGCCTGTATTCTGTGTGAAATAAGCTAAAATATACTGAAATAGTTTTTTTTTTTTTAATCTTCAAGCTTTCCTTAGCCCTAAATAAGAAAGAGTCTTGGTTATTTAGAGTGGTTGAATTCTTTGTTAATTTTTTTTTGCTTGTATCTGGGAATATAGTTCAGGATTAATCTTTAAAGTGGGGGGAAGCTACAATGTTATATGAAGTTCTTGTGTCCTAGGCGCTATGTTAGTAGCTTTATTTATTTTATGCGCCATCATATGAAGCAGGTATTGTTATCTGCATTTAAAGATAAGGCTTATGTGCATGGAATAACTTCCTGCGGCCATACAGTCATTCAAAAGTAGAATGGGGAATATAGGAGAAGTCAGACAAAGAAGTACAATGCCAGGTTGCAGAGAAAACAGTGTGTATAACAAAGGGTTTTGGGACTTTGCAAGTTGTATCAGTGGGAGTCTGTGCATCACATGTAAGAGTAGCTTCTAAGGGTATTCAGCCAAGGAGGAAAAATACAAGATTTGATCGGGTCAAATTTTCTATATGGTTGCCTATTCCTGGGTTTTAAGCTTTTAAGTATTGGTTCATCTACCTGGGAATAATATAAATATGATAAATTAAAATTAGACTCAAAGGTGGTCTAGATTCAGTGAGGAGCAAATGCTAGATCTTTCCTGGAATGTTGTAGTAGAAGGAGTCCTAAGGCTCAGGGAAGTGTGAACGTTGGGATGAGTCTATTATATGCAAATCACCCAGTCACCCACCTCCATACCCCTCAAAGAAACCCTCTTCACCTGAGTATTCAGATATCTATTGGCAAGGAAAAACATTGACCTTGGTAGTGGCTCTCCTCTGCAGGTTCGAGATGGGTGCACAGGCACTGGACTCCCAGGTTTCAATGGCATAATGGAATCACACAGTGGTGGAAGCCACACGTTGGTGCTTAACCCGCAGAAAGAAGATGAATGCAATCTTTTAATAAGCTTCCAGGATAGAGTAGTAATCAGAGTGTCTGACCCCCAGGGGCTTGTGACAATGATTCATCTGGCATGGAATCCCTTGATTAACATGGACAGGCAGCTTACTAAGGTGTTGCTTCGCACAGGTGCGAAAAGTCTAGAGGGCAAAAATTTGATTCAGGTTGCCAAGATGAGCGTTCGCCAAGAAGAACTCACATTCAGTTCCTGGACCTAACCCACTTCCCAGACCTGGGACCACAGAGTTGGACACAATTTGTTATTGCAACAATAGGAAGCTCATACAGTGGCCAAATGCAAAAATTATAGAAGAAAATAGGTGAAAGATCTTGTTTGGCTGTTGAAGTTGGCAGCAAAGTGAGCGATCAATTAATTTCACTCTGGACCATTAAAGGGCAGGTATATAAGTAATTTAAAACAGCAAAACCTCTTTTAAGTAGAAGTTTGGGCATTTGGTCATAAAGATGGAAATGTGAGAATTGCTATATGGACACTTTTCTGAAAGATGTGATGTCATTGTTTTAAAAAGGTAAGAAAATGCTGGGCCAATTCATGGACAATAGCATGGACTTGTATGGGAAGAATGTCCTTTTTGTTGCTTTTATGTCAAAACTTGCTTCTCCTGAAGGATTCACAAGTTTCAGGAATCCAAAACTGAGTCTAAGGAGGAGGCTGGAGAGATGGACCTGAGGCCACAACCTGTCAAGTTTCTCTCATTTATCTTCTCACTCTGGCCTTTTCAGCTAATTCACTTTCTTTCTCTGAGAACTTTCTTCACTTTCCACAAGGCAGACAGGCTTCAAGCTTTTGTCTGTCACTGGAATGCCAAGGTGGGTGGCTTAAGTTTGGGGACAAATACCCTCACCAAAATTCCTTTCAGAAAAGATGGTTGGTTTCAAAACCAGCCCATGTTGCAATTAGTGGTAAAATCTGAGATTTTAGTGTGGGCTTAGAAGAAACTGTAGGTCATTCAGTGTTCTTTAGCTTATGCCTCTATTTTGCTTGTAATTAGGAAAAAGTTTTCCATTGGTCCAGCCCAGCCAGCTAAAAGGTTCTGCTTAGGCATTGTGACCAAAACCCAAGTTAATAATGAAGGTTAATTTGCCTTGCTCTGCCATGTTTATTCATACATGTATTTCCATGGAGACTTGTAAGGATCAGAGGTAGGTTGGCTAAAGACAAGATTTACATATTTCTGGGTTTCTACATTAAAAACACCCCTTGAAAATGCTCTTTTCTACAACTTCTAAAGATGATACACAAAACGTCAATTTTACTTTATCTTTAGTATTGTGGATTTTATTCTGGTTTGCCCATTGTAAGGATACAATAGAACAGAAAAAAGTCTATAGAAAAAGAATACATTTTGAATTTACAAATTGAGTCATTTATTCAGAATAGTGTCATAAACATGAATAATGTTATTGTTGGATTATCATCAGTTTACCATTTAATTATGCATGTAAGATTAAAACAATTTATAATGAATAGAGAGTTCTATATCTATTTACTTTAGACAGAAGTATATAATGAAATGTTAATGTATAAACACTTAGAAACATTTGATATGTTCTCATTAATACTTGTAAGTTTTCTTAAAGTTAAAACCTACTCAAACTATGACAGTTTATTGGAAAAATAGGGGGATACATTATTAAGCTGTACATGCAGCCCCCTCCCTCAATTTAGTAACTCCTGGGAATTTATTTATTGAAAACTTATCCAAGGAAAGCATTTCCACCCTAACCCACCACATTTTCAGGATAAGCATTCAATAAAATTTTAGCCTTTTTATTTTTTGAAAAATTGAGTGGCATGTCTATCCCACTTGGTGGCAAAAATTTCGTGATAAAGAGTACAACTTCTACCTGTACGTTTAGGGAATCTGGCTTCCTCGCAATGATCTGTTTTCCAGACAAAAGAAAAATAAGTTATCATATCTTAAATGAATTATCTTCATCTCCTTTCAGTCAGGTGTTTGATGTTAACATTTTCCTTTCTTTTTCTTTTTTAAAAAATGTTGTTCAGTTACAGTTGTCTCAATTTATCCCCTTGTTGCTCTCCCCTGCCCCAACCAACCCCCACTCCTATAGAAAATCCCCACCTCATTGTCCTTGTCCTTGGGTCTTTTGCACATGTTTCTTCACTTGACCCTTCCCCTTCTTTCCCCCATGGTCCCCCTTCATGTTATGATTCAAGCACATGCTTGATATGACTTCAATTTTCTTTAATTTTTTGAGGCTTATTTTGTATCCTATCACGTGGTCTGTCTTTGAGACTGTCCCACATGCATTTGAAAAGAATGTGTATTTTGCTTCTTTGGGGTGAAATGTTATGTGTGACATATGATGTGGTTCAGTGCCACAATCCTTGTTGATTCTTTGGAAGATCTGTCTGTTGTTGACAGTGGGGTATTGAAATCTCCTAATGTAAGTGTGTTGCTCTCTATATCTTTCTTGTAGTCCTCCAAGATTTTCCTTATATATTTGAGTGCTCCTATGTTGGGTGCATATATATTTACAACATTTATGTCTTCTCTTTTAAAAATATAGTATTATTTATTTTTAGAAAAAGGAAGGGAGATAGAGGGAGAGAAACATTGATGTGTGGTTGCCTCTCACAGGGCACATTGATATGTGGTTGCCTCTCACATGCCCCCAACTAGGGACTTGGCCTGAAACCCAGGCATATTCCCTGACTGGGAATCAAACTGGTGACCTTTTGGTTCACAGGCCTGTGCTAAATTCACTGAACCACACCAGCCAGGGTTGTTTATGTCTTCTTGATGGATTCTTCCCTTGAGTACTGTGAAGTGTCCTTCTCTGTCTCTTTTTATGGACTTTGTTTTGAAAGGTGTTTTGTCTGATATAAGTATTGCTACCCTGGCTTTTTTCTTTTTACTGTTCATTTGCTTGGAGTATTTTTTTCCACCCCTTCACTTTCAGTCTCTCTAGGTCTTTTGTTCTGAGGTGGGTCTTTTATAGGCAGCTTATATGCAAGTCATGTTTACTTATCCATTCAGCTACCCTATGTCTTTTGATTAAAACATCTAATCCATTTACATTAAGGTTATTATTGATAGGTACTTATTCATTGTCATTTTTCCCCTTTGTACCTGGGTACCTCTCTCTCTCTTTTTCTTCCTTTTCCTAAAGCAGTCCCGTTAGTATTTCTTGCAGTGCTGGTTTGGTGGAGGTATATTCTTTTAGCCTTCTTTTGTCTGGGAAGCTCCTTATTCCACTTTCCATTTTAATTGAGAGCCTTGCTGACTGGAATAGTCTTGGTTGCAGGCCTCTGGTTTTCATTACTTGGAACATTTCTTGCCATTCTCTTCTGACTTGTACTGTTTCTGTTGAGAAATCAGCTGATAGTCTTATCAGGGCTCCCTTGTATGTTACTATCTGTTTCTACCTTGCTGCCTTTAAAATTCTTTCTTTGTCTTTAAATTTTGCCATTTTAATTATGATGTGTCTTAGAGTGGGCCACTTTGGGTTCATCTTGATTGGGATCCTCCGTGCTTCCTGGACTTGTGTGGCTTTTTTCTCTCATCAAGTTAGGGAAGTTTTCCATCATTACTTTTTCAAACAGATTTTCTATCACTTCCTCCTCTTCTTTTCCTTCTGGTATCTTTATTATACAGATATTATTATGTTTCATGTTGTTCTGTAGCTCCCTTAACCCTGTTTGTTGTTTTTGAGTCTTTTTTCATTTGATCTGTCTGGGAATTTTTTTCTACCTTGTCATCTAACTTGTTGATTCAATTCTGTACTTCATCTAACCTGCTTTTTATTCCTTCTACTGTGTTCTGCATTTCAGGTATTGTATTTTTCATTTCCACCTGTCTCTTATTGATGGTTTCTATGTCCGTTTTGATGCTGGTATAATTTTCATAAGTTCCTTGAAGCTTCCCTGGAGTTCCTTGAAGTTCTCGTTGAACTTCTTGAGTGTCCTTATAACCATCGTTTTGAACATCATATCTGATAGTTTGTTTGCCTCAGTTTTGTTTAGCAGTCTTTTTGGAAATTCCTGCCTTTCTTTCCATGGGTGGTGGTTTCTTTATCTCTCCATTTTTGGTGAACCTTCTTGTTTTTTTTTTTCTGCTTGTTAGATTTTTCTGCTTTGATTTTGCTCTCTTCATGGTGTGATCTTCAGTAGTAGGAGACCTGTGCTGCTATCTCCTTGATCATCTGTGCTTGATGCTCTTGCACTGCCCTTTATCTTTTTATGTGGTTGTAATTGGGTTTTGGTTATTGTTGGGTAGCTCTTTGATGGGTTCTTCCCTCTGGCTGACTGAGAGTCACTCCACCCTCCACATATTACATACTGTTTTACACGTGCTGCCAGAACAAAACCAAACAGCCTAGGAAACAGACCCATGCTCACCAAGAAAGCCCCCCACCCACAATTACACTATCAACAGTCAATACACCAATGTTAATAAAGGTGAAAAGATTAAGACTAATATAAAAAAGGAAAAATGAATATGAGATGACTAATTTAAAGAAAAGGGATTTGTGAGGGTAAAGGGAGGGGCAATAATAAGAGTTGGAAATAGAGACAAGACAAAGTGGGAAAGAAAATATAATTTACTTTATAACCAAAAAAGGAAGGAGGGGAGGTGGAATGAAGTAAGAGAGGAGAAGCATATAGTATTAGGTTAAAACTGAAATTTAAAGAAAACATATTTTTAAGAAATTATTTTAAAGAAAAGATATATTTGTATATATCTAGTGAGAGAAAAAGCAGACAACCATCACCACCACTACAATATAAATATAAATATAAATATAAATACAAATATAAATATATAATATGGCTCTCATTGCAGGAAAAAACCTCTACCACAGAGATATCAGCAATCAATGAGCTAGGATTTATGAGCTAAGGTAGAATGGGGATAAGAGGGCAAAAAGAAAGAAAGAAGAACTTAAGAGATGTCTAGAGGACAGAGAAGTTATTTAGAGAGGATCAGGGAGAAATAATTCTAAGAGTGTGGGGTGAAAACCTAGAGAAGACAGGGAAAAATTAACATTTAACTTGAAGAAAGAAGGGCAGGAAGAAAGCAAAATGGAGTAGGAGAAGGGAACAGTGACATTTGAGATTTGAAGTACAATTAAAGTCACTATTTATAAATAAGATTGAAGAACTGTAATAACAACCACCTTACCCACCACCTATGAGCAAACATTGGTAAAGGTGGAGAGAGAATAAGGGTATTTTACAATAGGAGAAGGAATGTGACATGACTAATGACAATCACAAATGGTTTTGAGAGGCTGGAGAGGGGAGCAATAGTAATAGTGTGGGATAGAAATAAGTCTTAGCAAGAAAGAAGATAGAATTTAAAACAAAAATATGAAGGGAGAGGAAGGAGGTAGTACAGAGTAAGAGGAGGAAATAGCAATATATGAGATTTGAGATAAACTATACTACAAAACCTGGTGCCATATTATGCCCCAACTTGAAGGATATGAAGTGAATGTTAAACAGCTTTTGCAGGAGAGAAGATAGAGTCTCGTTGCACCTGTTTCTGTTTGCTCTGCTAGGTTTAGTAAATTAGGGGCCCAAGGATCTGTGTAGCACTTAGTGACTGGTGAAGGGCTCTATGGGCACTTTTTCTGCTTTCCTGTGAGGAAATGAACACAGCAGGAAACTCCTGGGCCTGGCCTCTCTGGTCTGCTGAGGGTGTAATCCTGCAGGTGGGGATTGTTTCTGGAGCCCACACCTCCCAGGCCTCCTCTCATCACTCTGGTAAATCGAGGGTCCTAAGCCAGTCTACAGCTGCCCCATAGATTAACGTTTTTCTATCATTCCTCTCTTCCTCTTCCTCTTCCCCCTCCCCCTCTTCCTTCCTTCCTTCCTTCCTTCCTTCCTTCCTTCTTCCCTCCCTCCCTCCCTCCCTCCCTTCCTTCCTTCCTTCCTTCCTTCCTTCCTTCCTTCCTTCCCCACCCCTTTAAAATTTCTCCACAGATAAAACTTTGATATAAATTAATTTTAAAAGAACAATGATTTTCATAAGCTTAACTTAAAAAATAATCACTCAGAGTTACAGTTCTGGATAAAATGGAGTAAGCAAACTCCAACCTGTCATTCGTAATGAATGCAACTATCAAACCTGAATATAATGCCCTGGGCAGGTGCTTCAATTGTTTGGAGCATGGTCTCATACACCAAAAGGTTGTGAGTTCAGTTCCCAGTCAAGGGACATACCTAGGTTTGGGGCTTGATCCCTGGTCTGGGCATGTTTTGGAGGCAACCAATTAATGTTTCTCTCTCAAATCAATAATAAAAAATATCCTCAGGTGAGGATTGAAATAAAAACCTGGATAGAATGCATGGAACAACTATATGAGAATCTTACTCCTCAAATTTGAAGTATCATTGAACCAACAGTGAGTTTACCACTGTTTTTATCTCCAGTAAACCCTAGGCTGGATTCAAATAGTCCAAGACATGGAATTAAACATTATACTGAGGGAGACCTTGAGATGAAGCCCTCTAGTTCTGGATCCAGATGCAGAAAAGAGGTCTTCACATAGCAACACTGGTGGATACAGGGGCCCCCAGCACTTCCAACTTTAAAGAATGAGAACATTTCAATATTTTTTTTTTCTCTGTCCTCCTGTTGCTTGACCCTGCATGCAGTTGCAGTCATGGAAAATTTGTGTCAGGGTGGGTAATTAAAACTCAAGACATTTGGGTCACTAAAAAGGGAGTCCCAGGGAATCATAAAGTATCAGAGAGATCATGGGTATGTAGAAATTGGGAAAGTCATACCACAAAATTGTTTATGGACTCATGGATTCACTTGAACTGCACATATATGGATCAAATTTTATTGTATTACATTTTTCAAGGTTTTATTTATTTATTTTTAGAGAGAGGGGAAAGGAGGGAGAAGGAGAAGGAGAGAAACATCAATTTGTGGTTACCTCTCATGTGGCCCCACTGGGGACCTGGCCCATAACCCAGGCATGTGCCCTGACTGAGAATCGTGCCCATGACCTTTTGGTTCACATCCCCCACCCAATCCATTGAGCTACGCCAACCAGGTCATGGATATAATTTTAAACAATATGCCACATACTTTGAAAATTGAACTAAGAGATGGACAGTTGCCTAGGTCCTAGACAGGCCACTGGGTGGCAAATACATAAGACAGATGTGAACGGCACTGCAAAGGCCATGAAAACTGGAATGTATGTTGAAAGCACAAATATGAAGTCATGGAGCCTGAACTCAACTGGATTGATTACCTGCTAAAATAAAATATCAACATTTTTCATAGGTTTCAAAGAAAATGCAGAGACTCAGGTAATGTTTAAAATGTCTAAAATGTAATTAATAATTAATTGGCAAAAGAGAACCCAGGAAAACCCAATTCACATGAGAAAAGACAAAGGATAGACATCAATACCAAGGTAATTAAGATGTTGGAGTTATCTGACAGAAACTATAAAGAAGTTATTATTATGTGCTCAAAGAAGTAAGGATGAATACTCTTAAAGCCAGTGTAAAAAAAGTCAAAGCAAAAAACTAAGAGACAAAGACGTACCAAATGGAAATTTAGAAGCTAAAAATATAGGGGTGAGAAAAGTAGGTTTACAGTTGATAATACATTAAATACCATTAATAAAGCTATTGTAATAATCATAACCTGCACATCTTTTTCCACATGAACAACTGTAAACCTAATTTTTCTCATGCTTGTATAATAACCTACACTCCACATAAATAAGCCAACAAATTTTTTAAAAACCGAAAATAAATGAATACTAAAGACCCTCACAGTAGAAGCTTAGTCGTCTACTGGAAATAAAAGAGGAAATAGTGAATTTGACATAAATCAATAGAAATTATACAGTCTAAGGAATACAGGAAAAAAGGGAAAAATAACAGAGCCTCAGGATGATACAAGCAGGTCTAACGTTCATGCCGTAAGAGTCCCAGAACGTGAGGGAGAAAGTAGTACAGAAAAAAATTATTTGAAGAAATAATAGCTGAAAACTTCCCAAATATGTTGAAAAGCAGAAATCTAAAGATTTAAGAAGTTTAGTAAACCTCAAACAGGATGAGCTGAAAGAATTCAAATGCAGAAATATCATAATCAAACTATTAAATGCTAATAACAAAACATATCTTAAAAGCAGCCAGAGATAAATGATGTTTTTCTTACAGGAGATGCAAATGCTGGCAGATTTCTCATCAGAAATCATGGAGGCCCAAAATAAACAGATGGACATTTTTATAAGTAATGTTTAATCCTGAAGGAAAAGAATGATCAATCCAGGATTTTATATCCAGAAAAAATATAGTCATGAGTAAAGGTGAAATAAGGATATCCTCACATGAAAGATTTAATAGAATTAAATAATAGTATTTAGACAGTTCGTATCTTGTGCTTCTCGATGCCATCCTTGTCTTAGTCTATTTGGTCTGCTATAACAAAATACCCCAAACTAGGTAGCTTATAATAAACATAACTCACAGTTGTGGAGTCTGGGAAATCTAAGATCAGATAGGCACCGATAGATTCAATGTCTACTGAGGGCCCACTTTTTTTGTTCATAGATAGTACCTTCTCGCTGTGGCCTCACATGGCAGAAAGGGCCAGGGGTCTTTGTGGGGATCTATTCTATAAGAGTACTAACCCCATACTGAGGCTCCACCCTTATGGTCACAGCAACTCCTAAAGTCCCCATCACCTAATACCATCATCTTTGGGAGGTTAGAATTTCAACATATGGATTGGAGAGGGCACAAATATTCAGATGGTAGAATTTATAATATAGTCACAATTCTGCTTTTGTCATTTTTGTAATTTCAAACAATATATTAAACCTTAATGTCTTGTTGTGTCATTAATAAACAGTATCACTTGCTTTCATTCTTTAATACAGTGGCATTCTGACATTTTCCTTTATTGTTCTTCAACTTCTGCTACCTCTGACTCTGTCAGCCGTACACTCTCTGAAAAAATATTTATTCATTCATATTTGTATGTATTTATGGATTCTCATTTTGTTTAATGAGTTATAATCCACTGTTGTTATTATTTTTATGTATTTATTTATATTTTTATTGTTTATTCTATTACTGTTGTTCCCACTTTTCTCCTACTTCTACCCAGCACCCCCCACCCCATGTCAATCCCCATAAGCCAGTCCATGAAAGAAAAATACCACATGATCTCAGTTATATGTGGAATCTAATGGATATGAAAAACTAACGAATTAAGTAGAAACAGAAGCATAAATACATGGAACAGACTGACAGGTGTTGGAGGGTAGTTGAGGGGACTGGATGAAAGATGGTAGAGGGATTAACCAAAGAATATTCATACACAACCCATGTACACTATTATCATTATTTTGATGCTCAAATTTAACTAATGGAATGAATTCTTTTTTTGCTATATTTCCATCATACCCAAAGACTTCATATTTTCTATGATGGCAAAATGTTTCAGGCTCATCTAGTACTTTTCCTAGAACAGCCTGGAATTAACCTTGTATTCTTGAAGAATGATATTTGAAAATCAAATTCATGGTGCTAAGAAGTCTGTTTATTGTTCCTGGCATGTTATACACATAAGCACATCTATATGCACAAATATATGCACATATATTTATTTTAATATACACATACAAGTATGCGCATATGTAGTTGTACATTTATATAGAGATAAAAGATATGCATATACATTAGAAATATAACACATTTGTATATAACATATATAATTATTAAAATGTACATATATATTTAAAAATGTGTGTGTGTGTGTATATAAAATACCAATAGCTAAAGCTACAATTCTACAGCATAGATGTTATCTTTACCTTTATATATTTTTATTTTACTGTATCTTATTTAATTTATTTTTTCATTGTTGTTCAAGTACAGTTGTTTCCATTTTCACTCCCTCATGCCCCTGCCCCACCACACCCATCCCCCCTCCCACCTTTGAACCTACCCCCTTGGCTTTCTCCATGTGTCCATTATATATGTTCCTTGATGATCCTTCCCCTATTATTCCCCATTATCCCTCTCCCCTTTCTGGTTACTGTTAGATTGTTCTTCATTTCAATGTCTCTGGCTGTATTTTGCTTGCTTGTTTTTTTTTGTTGTTGTTAATTAGGTTCCACCTATAGGTGAGATCATATGGTATTTCTCTTTTACCACCTGGTGTATTTCACTTAGCATAATGCACTTGTTTAATCCATGCTGTCGCAAAGGGTAGGATCTCCTTCTTTCTTTCTGCTGCATAGTGTTCCATTGTGTAAATATACCACAGTTTTTTCATCTAACTCTTTCACTGATGGGCACTTAGGTTGCTTCTAGCACTATAGCCTGCTTGGCCATTGTAAACTGTGCTGCTATGAACATTGGGGTGCATAGGTTCTTTTGGATTGGTGTTTCAGGATCTTTAGGGTATAATCCCAGCAGTGGACTTGCTGGTTCAAAAGGCAGTTTCATTTTTAGTTTTCCGAGGAAATTTCATATTGTTTTCCACTGTGGCTGCAGCAGTCTGCATTCCCACCAACAGTGCACTAGGGTTCCCTTTTCTCCACATCCTCTCCAACACTTCTTGTTTGTTGATTTGTTTATGATGGCCATTATGACTGGTGTGAAGTGGTACCTCATTATGATTTTAATTTGCATCTCTCTGATGGTTAGTGATGCTGGGCATTCTTTCATATATCTCTGGGCCCTCTGTGTGTTCTCCTTGGAGAAGTGTCTGTTCAAGTCCTTTGCCGATTTTTTAATTGGGTTGTTTGTCTTCCTGGAGTGGAGTTGTGTGAGTTCTTTATATTTTTTGGAGATCAAACCCTTGTCTGAGGTATCACTGGCAAATATGTTTTCTTATATGGTTAGTTCCTTTTCCATTCTGTTGATGTTTTCTTTAGCCATGCAGAAACTTTTTAATTTGATGGAGTCCCATTTGTTTATTCTTTCTTTTATGTCCCTTGCTCTAGAGGACATATCAGTGAAAATGTTGCTGTATGAAATATCTGAGATTTTCCTGCCTATGTTCTCCTCTAGGACTTTTATGGTATCACGACTTATATTTAAGTCTTTTATCCCACTTAATTTTATATTTTTATACTTTACAACATATGCTTTCTATTCTGTAATGTTCCTAGCAGAAGAACCCTTTTGTGATTTGTACATTTGTTGATTCTAAAAAATGAGAAAACAGTGAACACATTTGGATTGTTATGGTAGCTTAATTATTCATTGTAGAGACACATAGTGCTCATTAGCGTTGTTTGTACTCTTTCACATTTACGTGTCCAATGCAGCCATCTCTGTGCTATTCAAAGGAGAATGTTTCCAGGGATAAATTAAATGCTTTTTTCCCTTTTATACCCTTTGCCAAGTAACTTTATTAAATATTCAGATTTTCCTTTATCCGTGATAGTACTGTTTAGCTGTAACATCCTCTCACCCTCATTTCCATATATGATTTCACTTTTGTGAGCCATTGATCTTCCTGCTCCAGTTTGCCCTGGGAGTACACGTCACTGCTCTTCAGAATTAAATCCACTGTTTCCTGAATCTTTCATGTGCTTTTTCCTCTTTCCTTTTGCTAAACATGTGCCGGAAAGAGGGCCTATATATTTTCGAATGTTTAAACGTTGGAGAAATGTCTTTATTCTGTCCTTTAATATATTGAGCTATTTTAGATGGTTATAAAAATTAGGGTAAAAATACTCTTCCACTGTCTCTTAGCAACTTGTAATGCCAATGTCTGATACTAATCTTGTCTTTATGTCTTTTTAAGTGACTCTGAACATACTTAGGTTCAAATCTTTAGTCTTAGTATTCTAAGTGTTCATACTAGTGAATCTAAATAAGATTACCTTTGTATTCATTTTGTTGAGCAGATGGTAGGCAGTTTGAGTCTTAGTCTTGATGACTCTACGATTTTTTTCTATTGTTTCTATCACAATTTCCTTCTCTTTCATTCTTTCTGATTCATGTTAACTAGATGTTAGAATTCTTGGATTGATCTTTTAAGTGGTTTCCCCTTTTAGATTAAATATGAGAAAATTATATTATGTTAAATTCTTCTAATTTTTACCAAAAATTCTATGAACTTCTTATTTTAACAAAGTTTAAAAAATTTAATTTGAAGAACTATAATTATTTACTTGTTCTTTTTTATATCATTCTGTTATTGAAAAAAACAATTAAATGAGGACTCTCTTAGGCTATTAGTTATTGTTTCTAACATTCCTGCATAGTTACCATCTTTTTTCCACAGAGATCATTTACTACTTTTTGAGAAGAACTGTTTCTTCATTTACTTATTTTGCCTGGGCACTTGCTTACAGCAAATGCCCACTGCTGTAAGTTCTGTGTATAGTTTTTGGGTGAGAATCATCCATTGCCCCCTGCCTCTTAGCCTACTATTCTCTCCTCCTTCTCCTCCATCCTACCTGCAATGTCTGAGTTTACATTTATTGAAATTCTGTCCTGCAGATAGTTTTCTAGACTGTAGTTCCTTTTGTGCACATTCTAGGGTGTGATTTTTGTCCATGTGACTTGTCTCCTACTTTCTTGTCACAAGTATTTTATTGATATTTTGATGGACATCTCTACCACTTCTTGAAATCTCTTAAAACACATGTCTTACAATTGATCATATTTTAGAACAGATTGAACATATATATTCCTTTTTCTTTTAAATGGTGTCTTGGGTAAATAGATAATTAACTCACATCCTCTCTCCTGTATGCTATCTTGAATCAAGTTCCTTTGGTTTCCACATTTTGAAGTTCCTAGCAATAACGGTAGCCATGTATTCCCAAAGCACTCTGCTTGGTGCCCCCAACATAAGTAAAGTCTATCACAGCATGGTATGTTTAAGACTTCTTATGTTTTAGGGGGCATGTATAAAGGACCTCTGGACATGGACAACAGGGTGGGAATTGACTGTGGGAGCAGAGTGTGGGTGGGGCAGGGGAAAGCAACATGGGAAAAATTGGGACAACTTTAATTGAACAACAATAAAAAAGGGACTTCTTATGTTTTTATTTATAAAGAAGTTGAATAGAGCTACTATAATAGAACAAATATAATATGTAGAAAGTGTCCATGCAGAAAAATAATGAGGAAAAGTTTAAATGAATAAATTGAAGGAAAAATAATTTTTTCTCTTCAGCAGTATGACTTAATTTTATATGATGGAAAGGAAAAAATCTTGGGAAGTTCTTACCTTGGTCTCTAAATTGCCATAATCTGCATCTCTATACCTGTGTATAATTTTCTTTGTTGAATAAGCTTGAGTAACACAGCATGTAGGCAAATTTTTTTTAGAGTCACAAAATTCCTTAGCCTGTTGAAGACTAAAATGTCTTGTGTTTAAGAAACCCATTAATGTTGCTTAATCCAGTGTTTCTAAAATTCTGATTATAGAAAAGGGTTTTTTGGCAATAATGTATAATCTCAGAATAGAATTCATGTTTCAAGAAACATCTTTGGATAATGCTGGTCTAATAGAATAAATAATAACTGGTATTCTAGGCATGATACTGGCATACAAGAATAGTAAGTCTCTTATTATCACTCCATATTTTGTTTCCATTTCTCATTCTGTTAATTGGAGTCTGTTATCTAGACTCCAAGTCTAGAGACTCTTGTTAAAGTCTCTTTTTCTTTCTAATTTTCCATTTTCCCTCATATCACTGTGAGAATTGCTTTCAGAATTCTTTGTGTTTTTTTCTACTTTAAAAACCAGATTTTCCACTGCATTTATCAAACATTACCAGAGCATCTTGCTTAAAGTATACTACATGGTTGGAAGTGTATAAATATACTACTTACATGAAATAAATCAGTAGGTAGTGTTTCCTTGATCAATTTGTTTTCTATTAAAATAAAATTGTCCCAACAATGCAAACAAGAGATGTAATTACCTGACCTTTGTCCTCTTACTGTCTCTAACAGAGAAAAGTATTCATTTTGTTGCTTTTTATTTTCTGAAAAGGTATTAGGCCTTTGCCTCAAAGGTGTAACATCAAATAACAAGACGTCTTTTTTTGACTTAAATCTGACCTCTGCATCCTACTCATCCTTGACTGAGAGTTAGCTAAATAGGCTGCCCAGATATTGTTCTCCCTTAGGAAATTCTCCCTTGAATCCTGCAGTAAACTTTCACAAGGAAAAGGCGAATAAAGTCAAATTGCCTTGAAGAATGCTGAATACAAGAAATATATTAGTAGCACTTTTGACATTTTCCAGAAATTTATCAGCTATTGATGTAGACACATTATGCTGTCCTGATTTAAATTGCTAATTATTCTCAATTATTCCTAGTAGTTTGGGCTGAAATAATTTTAACCAGACTTCTTCAAAACAGGAAAAGGGAATATTATACTCTTACACTAAAAAAAACGAATTCAAATATGAATTTAGTTTTTTTGTCTTTATGTAATGATCAAAGTAATTAGTGATCATAAGTGATTCAATTGTTTTTTATGTGATGTTAACAAACAATAGGTCAGAATGTGACAGAATAATTTATCTGCTATTGAGTAGCAATATTTTTGTGCTTTGGTTACATTGTTAAGCAAACTAAAATAAGCAAATCTTTATGCCAGGGTCTTAGTTAATGTCATTTTGCTTAGCTGAGAAAATTTGAAACATCTCTGAGAAGACATATTTTAAGAGAGCATTAGGACATGCATATTTTTAGGATGCTAATCGAGCCTATCACCTCCTTTGGTTTTAGCTGCCAGAAATTATGATTCATAGTTCTTCATAGCATAGAACAGAAAACATGATAAAGGGAAAACAATTCTAACAGATTGCTCAGGAGTGATTTCTGAGGGTCAGTTAATCAAACATTTCTATTTTATCTCTTCAAAAAAATGTACACTTCTGTTTTGAAAAATGGATCTAGAAAAAATCTTTACTTTTGCTTTTTAATAGCCCACAATTATTGATAAATTCTTAGTCTTATTAAGAAAAGAGGATAGGAAAATATGTAGCATTATAACGATTTGTAATAATAAAAGTGACACAGCTAAAAACTTGCCTGTGAAGAATGTTTAAAAAGAACACAGGATTTGTTTGTGTGTTAAATTCTGATGAATACAGTAATATTATTATATCATTTTACTTCTACTGATTTGTTATTCTCTGGAGAAAAAAAGTTAGCCAATTAACAAAATATTTTTAGTGCATTTTAAAAACTTACTTTTAAATGTAAAATTTCAAAATATGTGACCTTATTCTGAAGCACAGCATAAAATAGTATAAAATGGCAAATAGTTCAAAATGTGGTCATATATTTTGAAATTTTGCCGTGCTAGAAAGCTTCGCAATAATTTAGACTTACATGTGGATAAAGAATTACTATCATTTGAATTGATAGTCAAAATATTCTGCATTGAATAGCAACTCTTGCAGAAATGCTGTTATACATGCTTCTGATTGTGAGAATACACTTTTTTGATTCTGCTGGTTCTTTATTAATGTTGACTTTACATATGCCATGGTTTTCTGTCAAATTCTAGTTGTCTGCACTATTATTGCCTATTCACCTTAATGGATTTCTACTCCTCCTTTCTTATTATAGCACATTTAGAAATATATAGGCATGTGAAGAGAACACTTGCCACAGAGAACACTGCAGTGTGATGGCTATTTAACTTTTGAATGAGTTTTTACACAAATATAGCTCTTCTTTTCTGAGAATCTTCAGGTATGAAGAAGCATCTTAGAGAGAAATTCTCTATTATCCAACTGATCGGTCAATTTTTTAGAAAAACACATGTGTGGGATATTGCAGATTGAAATGTGCAAAGCATTTGTGTTTTAATTAAAATTTGGGAGGAAAAACTCATTCACATGAATTAATAGCAAGATTTTTAGCAGGTTGCATAAATGGTGACAAAATTTACATCTTTGTATTCAAGAAGAGTATGGAGTTACTTGGTGAAGATCACTACATATGTTAAATCCTTTCAACATGTGCTATAAATATTAAAGATCTGTGGCTATTAAATTACATGAGAGCAAATGACTCATGAGTAATTACAAATACCTGTTCTGCTTCTACTTATCACTTATTTTTTTTAAAAGTAGCATGGAAATTAAATGCAAACATAACATAAAAGAGTATAACTTCCTGTTAAATGATGCTTTATCATATAATGGGATATTACAGCCTAATTCAATGCAGAACTAAACCAACATTTGAAGAAAATGAGAATTTCTGAAGCCAGGAACCTCTGTACTCTGAAGTGCATGCTGTGTATATCCCTCTATAAATTTGTTTTCTTTTGTAATTGTTTCTAAGACTTCAAGATTAAAATGGATTTCACAAATCACAGTAGTCAAAACAAGCAAGTAGATAGTAACATAAAAATAGCACAAAGTTGTACAAAAATTATCTTACAGTGCTGATAAATGATATGAATGACACTTTATTATTCATCAAATATATTCTCAGAAATTCTCATCTTTTTGTTTTTCAAGGGTGGCTCTTTGTTCCCTCACCTGTTTGCTTTTTGACATTTTTTTTTTATCTCACTTTGATGAACAATGGGTGTGCTTCTTTCAATACCCTGTTTGAGAGAATAACCACTGTCTGATTCTTTGGACACATGGATACTTTGTTATGAAGAAGTGAGGGTGTAACAGCCACAAGGTCATTTAGCACATTGGAAAGGAAGAGATTTGCTCATTGGAGTCCTAAGACGCTCCCTGAGGCGCCTGGGAACTTCAGGCTTCCCAATAGGTAATTCAGCTCTAGTGAGTTTCACATATATTGCCTTTTCAACTCAGATATACTTGAAGAAATGATTCATTATTTAGAAGAAGACTGAAGACCTCCAAGTATGACCTGTAATTTTGTAGGTGAAGAAATAATACCTGAATGTTTTAAGTTGACTAGGGAAGGGTATTGAGATGCTAAAGAACCTCACACTTTTCAAGGTCTGTAAGGTGGGAAATGATACTTGCAAACTATTCAAGAAGAGTGAAACTCAAACCTTTTATTTCCAAAATGTTTCTTTTTCATTCTCATGCTTGATCTCTAGTAGGGATTACTCAGATCACTCTCCAGAACACACAGCAAGTGAGCTGTTGTCACTAAGAAAGGAGTTCTGATTATTTTGAATTTTCTTGTTCAGTGCTGTTCCTGGCAAGCCAGAGTACACCATATTCAAAACTCCTCCTGGAGCAGAAGCAAATCACCTAGTTTGAGGGTGACAAGGGTAGGTTTTCCACTGGTACTTGGTGCCTTGGTGCCTGATTGAATGGAGCGAAATGAAAACACTGTTCAAGCAGTGGGGACTTTCTCCCTTGTCTTCCCTCTCTGTTCCGGGGTGTCCAACCTTTTGGATCCCTGGGCCACACTGGAAGAAAAAGAGTTGTTTTGGGCCACACATTAAATACACAAACATTAACAGAAACTGATGAGCAAAAAAAAGTTTTAAGCAAATTAATTTTGTGTTTGGCCTCATTCATAGCCATTATGGGCCTCACGCAGCCCATGTGCTGTGGGTTGGACACCCCTGCTTGGGCTCATGCAAGGCAGTGGTCCTGGGTAGGTTCGTCTGCTTTTAAAAACTACATTTTTCCTTCACTGAGCTTTTCTATGGGTAGACTGGGAGAGGCACGTGGATTGTGGGAGTTTTCTCCAGGATTTTAACCACAGACCTGAAGCCTAGTGCTCTAATCAGCCTTATTGATCTCAGGCTGGCTGTTTTTTGTTTTTGTTTTGTATTTTTAAATTCACCCTAAAACAAAGAAGAAAGGAAGCAATTAACGCTCTTAAAACCCCAGCTTCATATTATTCAAAGTTGGCAAGGATGGGTAAGATTCTGCAAAGAACTAGAAAATACCAATATTACCCCAAGCTGCTCTGCAAATTTATTGCATATTTAAGAGAATGCACACCTTAAGAGAAATAGTCTCTTTTGCATTCCTTATCAGAAATGATGCTTTTAAACTTGTTTTCCCAGAGTACCAGTGTGCTTGGGTCTTTCTAATGGCAGATGTGGATGATGTTCCTTCACCATTCAATGGTTCCAATCCAATACTTGGGACTCATTTCTACTACTGCTCTTCTCCCGCATACAGCACGTGAATGACCACCTCCTGTCAATTCCACCTTCCAAGAGCTTGGTAACCCATCCATCACCACTGCTGTTACTTGATGCTAATCCATTATCATCTTATTTTGTGTGGAGTTTATCTCCATTGTGATAAATTACTAATTGGTCTTTCTGTTTATTATCTCCTCATAAATCAATTTCTCACTTAACATTCACAGTGATTAAATCATGTTAGTCTGCTACTTAAATTTCTTCAGTGGTTTCCCATCACACAGAGACAATGTCCAAGTCCCTTGCTGTTTCTAAATCACAGGCCCTCTGTGCTATGATGCCTGAGCAAATCCTCCACTGCATTTTGTTTCCTCTCTCCACCAATGACAACATCTCTACAACCCTGGTTGTCCCTGATGGCCTATGCTCAGCTCCCTGACTGGGCTGAGTGTTCCCCTGCCTCAGGGCCTTTACACATCTTTAGGCTAGAGTCCTTTTTGTCCAGCTCTTACTCTGCACTCAGACAGAGCTCAGCTTAACTATGATTTCCTAAGTCTTTCCTGACCATTCAGTCTAAAGTAAGCTCTCTTTTTCTCCATTGTTCTCTTATATAATATTTTGTTCTTTTATTACATAGCAATTGTCAGCATCTTAAACTTATTTGTGTGTTTACTTATTTGTGTTGAACTTGAAGAATGCTGATCTCAAACTATTGATTAAATGATTATGTCTAATTTAACAGGTAAGGTATATATGTATACAGGCATATCTAAACAACTTATGTACAGTTATAGATACAGTAAATATCTTGTGGAACAGCTAATTCTTCCTACCTTGAGTATTGGTAAACTTCTTAGGACTGAAACAGAGCAGGATCTAGGTCTAGATCAGGTCTTCTTCTTTTGTCATCTTGGTGCTTTGCCTCAACTGCTTCCAAGTCTTGCTTTATCACAGATCAGAGCTCATGCCGTCTATATCCATCAGCTCGACTGGCTCACAGACTGACTCAGAGCCACGGCGGTCAGTGCCAGAGAGCTCTCAGGCTTTTGGCTTCAGTTGTGCCGACATGAATCTTTCAAATACAAGAATTACTGTAATATGCCTATTATGCTAGACATTATGTTCTTGCTCCTAAATGTAAAATTATACAAAAGTGTTAGAGGTGACACCCTCTGCTAGTACCTTCTGCAAAATTCTTGTTGTCTGTCAACACCCATGTTGCCTTAAGGACACAAGTTTTACAGTCCTTTCTGATTTTGAGTATAAACAAGGTGTTTCTAGAAAGTACCCTTTATGAATTAAAACTCTTTCTCTATGAGTGGTTCTTAACCTCTTGATAACCAATGTCACTCTTTCACTCTGGATATAATATTTCATTTTCTTAGACAAATACTGAGACTGTGAAATGAGGTATCATTTTGTTGAAAGCCAGCAATCTGTGTAGAGAGTGACAATTTCTTAAGGACCAGCTTTGTTATAGGCCCCATACTAAATATATATATGTAATGCTGATCAAAGAAAAAACATGCACATACATCCCTCCAGGTGCTTTTGCAGGAAGAGAGAGCTGAGCTTTACATTCTGGTGAAACTTCCTCTATCTTTGTAAAGTTGTGTCAAAATCTTATGTCAGTCTAAGTTTTAAAATGAGAAAAGCAATGCTCACAGTTAGTAGTGTCTTTTCCCAAGGTCTCTTCACCATGGGCAAGCAAGTCCCCGGGGAACTGAATGCAGTTCAGGCTGCTCCTCAGCCTTCCAGTCTCAGAAGCCTTATTTTAATTGTACACCAAGGGGCATCCCTTGTTCTGGATGACGGAGGTAGAGTCAGAATGCCATCTGATTAATTAAGAGTGAAAACCTAACTCACAGACCAGTATTTGAAGCACACTCACTCACCTTGGGCAGTACTGCACAGGCATTTAATTGGTTTAGAAAAGTGTGCTTGGTGAGCCTAGAAGAAGAGGCATTGGATATGTGAAGCAGTGAATGGATTTAGGTTGATAGCTCTACCTCTACCGTAGGCATGGGGATTTCAAAGTTTTGGCTAATAAGTTGTCTCTTGTAGACAGAGCTGACCAGCACTGCCAATACCTGTCTCTGTGATTTTTTTTAATGCTTTGAAGGCTGACCAACTCACTTTTGAATGTACTTTAAAAAAAATCTGTTAAAACAGTTGATCATGTATAATCAAACCTTGTAGAACTTGGAGCTATTTCTTCTTTAAGGTGACTATATATGTCTTTTCTGGGACATTGCATAATTATATTATATTTCTCAAACTTAAATCTGAATTTCAAATATTGAAAATGCTATGTTTAAGAATACTGTTTGAATCAGCATTAAATAATCATTTATAGGCTAGCCAGTTCAGTCTGCATTTCAGCCAATTACAGGAGTGAGGAAGAAATGTTAGAAATGAGAGATTAGAAAATGGGCAAAAGGAATTAAAAGTGCCGCATTGTAGGTTCCCCTCGAGCAGGGTGCACTGGCACTCACTCGCTTTCTTCTTGCTGAGCCGGAACTGAGAGAGGGTCCTTGTTTTGGCACAAATTTGTAGTGGTGGATTGCTCTTTTTTTCATATAAAGTAACTTAACAAAAAGCTTCTGGTTTAGACTTTGGGTGACAAATTTTAAAGTGTCTATTTTTTGAATTTAAAAACTTGGTGTTTCAGCTAGTTAGCCCGTATTAAATGCAAACATCGTTTGGCCGACGCTCTTCGTCTGCCTCATAGTTCTGCTGCCGTACGGAGGGGCCTGCCGTGCCCTCTTGTCTTCCTGGGTTGTCTGCGACACTGGGGATGGGAACCGCGACCTGTGAGATCTCCTCTCAGCACATGCTCCTTTGAGGATCTTGGGCAGAAGTTGAAACTTGAGATCACCAGGGCTGTAGGGCACGGGAAAACTGGGAAAAAGCTGCAGGGGGGGTTTTGCCCTGTCATTCCCTGAAATGCTCCTGTGGATTTGAGATATTTATTGAAGAGAGGAAACAGATCAATTAATAAAAAATATGTATTAATAGAACCAATAAAGGTATTCTTATTTTTTTGAGAGATAAAAAATATTGTTAAAAACTAAAATAAATGAAAAGTTAGATGATTTACAATGAATTTAAAATGTATAGTTTAAAACTGGAGTAAGGTCACTTGCAGAACATCTTCAATGTTGTAAGTTGAATCTGATAGCAGTTTTTCAGGCCTTTGAAAAGAAAGATTGGCCTTAGCATTATCAACCTGACGTCATTGTGAAGACAGAAAACAAGATCATTAGGAAGTTGCTCAGAAGTGCTGTTCGGTTTGGTGGTGCAGACATATCATGTGGAAGCGAAGTTATCTCAGGCAGATTGGAGGCTTACACCCTTATGGAGTGCAAAGCATGAGCACGAACCTTTTTATTCCTGTTCTTCTAATTATCATAATAGACGCTCTTGTAAGGTACGGGCATCTTCAACGCTTCGGCTAAACTGTAAAATCACAATTATCTGTAAATATATAAATCATTTGCAAAATGATTCTTTACATTTAATTTTCATACAATATGAAAGCCATAGTTTGTAAGACTGCCTGGCCATGGATTCTTGTTTTGAATTATGGGACTTATGTGCTGGGTTAAGGGTTGGTGCCTGAACTTTTATTTAAAACAAAACTAAAGAAAACAATAAAAAGAACAGTGACATTATATAGATGGCAATCTTTTATATTTATTTATATTTTTCCTTTTTATTGGATTTATTGGGGTGACACTGGCTAACAAAAGTATTCAGGCTTCAGGTGCACGATTCTACAGCACATCGTTTGTACGCTGTACTGTGTGTTCGCCTCCCCAGTCAGGTCTCCACCCATCACCGTAGATGGTAGTCTTTGAGGAATGCGTCTCTTCCAATGTTGCCAATGCTGTTTCAAGCAGTGGTAAAACTGTGAGCTCTGGCCGGGGTAAAAAAGTATGCCTTTCAGATTTGTCATGAACACACTGGTTGCCCTTTAAATGGGCTGAGTGGGAAGCTGTGCGCAGGTATCCGTGAGATCGCAAGCAGAGTTTTCCTGGGAACTCGGCAGGATGCTAAGTGAACGCCCTCAGAACAGTGATTCTCCAATACTGGCCATGGACTCTCTGATCTGTAATGACATTTTCATTGGATTGCAGTGAAATAAGAGAGTCAGTGTATTCTTTTTATAGAATTATTCTTTGTTGAGGAATTTTGTATTTTCTATTTTTTTGGTGTTTATGTAATATGATGATAGTGGATGCAGTTTTATTCTTTTCATGTATTATCTTCCTTGACAAAAAATATTAAAAAATAATGGTAACACTCTTCACTTTCTACCATTTTGGGAGACTTTTACTGGTTCCAAAATGCCCAAAGTCGAGGAGCTCTGGATTAGGAGAATGTTAGCCAGCTATATAGCAGGTTCTTAGTTAATGATTCTTCTTGCTCAGCTTCTATAGTGACACAGTGATCGTTACAATTGGTAACCCTGGCCTGATTTTATCCGAGATTAGAAACCAGATACAGGGGTAGTTTCAAAGCTATTTAATGTTTATCATTACCCAAAGCTTAAGTAACTTTTTTGTAAAATTTGGCCAATATAGATATGGCCTAAATATTGTGAACAGAGGGCCACCGTCAGATTCTGGAAGTGTCTCATAAACAAATATTACATTTTATACTGGCACAGTTTGTTTGTTTGTACATTGTTTATGCTTAACTCTGACAAGTGATAGAAACAAAGTGGATTCTGCACCTTTACAAAACATGTTGCCCATTTAACAAGAACGTTTTTGGTAGCTTATGTGCCAGAGCTAATCTGGGTTTCCACACCTCGTGAGTGCACCTCCCTCCGAAGACTAGGCCCTACCTGAATCCCCACAGCGGCCACATACTGCACAAGCCCAGCCTCGAGATGGCTTCTTAAATCGTGTGAATGAGCTCAGGAACTGTTGCTGAGCTACTTACTAAAATAGACTCTAAAATAGACATATTTATAAAATTACTGAATATTTAGATGAAAGAGACTTTGGAGTTTTTAAAAGTCAGCATCACCCAAACTAACTTGCATTGCAAGTTGCTAAACTATCTAAATTCTGTACAGTGACTCCAGATACGGCAGAGACGGGGGGAAGAGCATGTGGGCGGGAGGAAGTAAGCTGGAATAAAAATTTTGCATCGTTATTCTGACCCTACTCCATCTGCTTACCAAAACCTTGTTATTTTTCTAGGAGCCTCATTTTATTATTAAGCATTAAAAATATATACTCCAATTATTCTATTCAATGATTAGTTCTGTTTAAAATTTAATGTCTACCTTTATTTTACATGGAATTTTAAGATATATATTATTGTAATATTTTCTTGACATTATCAAAAACAAAAAAATACTTAGAATAGTTTCCTTTTACTAAGGATGATAGGCATGTGACTAATAATCACATGTCTAAATATATATTTATTACTTGCAACCATGGCCGCACACATTAGTACCCACTGGGGAGTGTTAAACCATACTGATGCCTTGTGCCCACCTGGTTGGGGACTGGACCTGATAGTTTTTAAAGCTCCCCAGGTGATTCTAATAGTTCTGGAGAAATATATGTTCTGTGCTAAGACAGGTGCTTCTGAAAATGGTGACTACACAAAGAAAAGGTTTTCTTACATATTATTTGTCCTTATAAAATTTAGTTCCAAAGATTAAATTTAAGGTCTGCTTGTTCTTAAAGAGTGGGGTTCTGAGGGAGAAAAATGGCAAGAAGATATTTTTTGAGGGGAATCTTAGTATTTTTTTCCACATCCCTATAATGCCCTCTGCTTATATCACCCCTTTAATTACTTCCTTCCATTTTCTCTAAAGCTGCTTCTCAACCCCTACCACTGCTAACTCTCATCCAGGAATGAGTGTATGGCTACCATTTTGAGTGGCTTTAACATCCTTGCATATGTTCAATTATTTAAAATCTGAAATTTTTATTGAAATTCAATAAAAGACCACAAGACATAGGAATGATGCCAGGACAGAGTGGGGTAAGTTGGGAAGATCTTACCCCAGGGAACGTAGGTATTTCAGGATCAGATTATACATGTGCATATGTATCCATTTATGCATCTAGTACATGCTTGTGCTGTAGGTAAGTATTTATATGTCTCCTACATGCTATGTTCGGTTACAGGGTGTGGGAAAGGACAGTGTAACAATCATTTTCACTCTACTGGATGCTGCCCAAGGTCCAGGGATCTTGATTTATCATTTTGTATCCTTTGCTTTCCCCAGTGGCTAGCATATTAGTGCTCTCAGCAGATGCCTGTAAAAGGATACATGCTACAAATAAAGGAGGAAAAGAAAAAAGAAAGGAATAAAGGTGAACTTAAGGTGATATTCAGCATGATGGGACAGACAGTAATTAGTTTTGTTTTCAGCTGTTCATAGGTAGGAGGCCTGCTTGGCAGGGTCCGGAAAGTGAGGAGACGCTTCAGCACAGGCTGGCTGTGGGCTTGCATCCATGGAAATTGTGTCTAGAAAGCCATGACCTGGGATTCCTCATGTCTCCAAGGGACCCTTATTGATCCACATGGGAGGCAAGGAAGAGGTGGGTAATGCATGGAGAACCGAAGCCTAGATCTAAATAGTTTTACTGAGTGTGGAAGTAGCTTTTCAGTGTGCCTCGAACCCCTGACTGGAAAATTGCACTTCTGTATTTCTAGATGTGTTTCCTAAGGTTGCTGAGAAAGTAGTGTGGGAACTACTGGCTTGTAGGAGAAAATAGATGTGCTTTTATGGTGGCTTAAAGAGCAGTGAGATTTCCGAGGATCCTTGGACTCCTGTTTCTAAGAATTAATATTCTGGGCTGCATTGTGGGGCGGAAAAGGAAAATGGAAAGAACAATGCTTCAGTTAATTTTCCTTTCATCATCTGTCTTTTCTTACTTCACTTTTTCTTTCACTCCCCATTCTCTTGCCATTCCTCGTATGCTGTAAGAACCTTAACTGGATGGATTTTATTTCTTAATAATAGAGCAACTGAGTCTGGTCACAGAGTTTTAAAGTTACCTATAATTTTATACATTCTTATGTTTTATTGCCATGATTTTTATACATTTTTGTACTTTTTAGTTTTACAATTTGACTTCTATTTTTTTAAAGAACAATTCAGTGCGTGCGTGTGGGTGGGTGGGTGTGGGTGTGTGCAGATATATTTTTTATTCCAGAGTACTGTCAAATGTTCTTTGTGAAAAAGACATCATGTTTTCCTTCCATAAGGTCATTAACATTCTGTTTTAACATGAAGAAAAGTTTCCTTGACACAATTGAATATTCAAAGTTACCTGTGCTGGTTAACTTATGACTGCCCTTGCTGGCCGCTCCTCTGGAGGCTAATTGTAAGTACTGTCCCTGCTTTCTGGTCTGGTCTTTGTCAAAAGCAGACAACAACAACAACAATGGAGCAAAGGGCGGGAGGGTGGGGTCAGGCTGTTTGCTCCCCTGCCCCCTCCCTGGGGAACAGCTGCAGGCTGGCTGTGGCCCTCCGGCAAAGCCTCAGCCCCTGTCTAGTGAGTGGTCCTTAGCGCTCACCTCTTTCTGGGCTTGCTCGTGTCTCCTCAGACCTCAGGGTGCTCCAGCTCTCTGCTGCCACTGGCCCTGATGCACCCCATCCCTGAGTACTTTCCCTTCCCTCATTTTTGTAATGTGTCCCTTCCTTAAACTCTTCTCAGTCTCCAAGCCTGAGTGTGCCATCTGCTTGGACTGTGACCCTGCCTGACACATCACCTCAGGGCATTTATCCCAAGCCCACACCTTTTCCTCCTTGGTTATTTGGAGACCAATCTGTTTCTTGCTTTTGGTCTGCCATGCTTCCTTTTTCTCCAGAGAGGCTTTTATACTTCTAGTTCCTCTTCAACTTGTCCCAAGTAAGAGTGTGTAAATATCAACAAATTTCCAGGAACATGGAGAACATTAAGGAACATACCCGTTCTCAGACCTATCACGGCGCTTTAGGAGGCCAGGTTGAAATTTGAGGGTCCTGGCTTTATCTTGAAAGCAGACATAGGTAAGTTGTTTCTCTTCTTCTGTGTATCCCTGAGCTCATAAAGGTATCTGAAATTAAGAAGAAAAAATATTTTTCATCTTAGCATGTCAGTGAAAGTAGTTTCTTATCATTCATTAAATATTGGCTCAAAATAACAATTTGATGGGTTTTTTCCTCTCAAATTTGGATATATTTATCATTTGCTTTTTGTCTATTACTGTGAATATCATGCATGCCTTCATATCATTCTGGTAAGAAGTTATTCAGTTTTTTTCCCCTGTGGGCAGTATTCAGATTGATTTTATCAATCTTTTAAAATAAAACACCTATTAAAATCAATTAACTACAAAATTTCAAGATATTTTTTAATGGAAATCAAACACTTTATTCATATACTGTATCTTCATTATACTTGAAATCTTAAAATGATCTGTAGAGAAAGCATGGGAATAAATGTTATCCTTTTTGTTATCTATTGTGAGAGTTATGCTACATGTTGACAGATGAAAAAAAGTAGGGGCTATTTTATAAACCTCCAATCATCAAAAAAGTGACATGTTCGAGTCGATCCGTTTAAGAGGTTATGGGTCCTCTGATGAAACCATTTGAGGAAAATGTGCTGTTTGATGTAACAGAAGCCAAAAGCTGAATAAATATGTCATCTGTTTTTCATTTTAATTCACTATTTCAGAAGTATTTACTGCACGTTAAGAAATCTTTTTACCCTTTCAAATCTTCTGGACAACCTGGAAAACTCAGAACATTTAAACATATATCTATACAAGCACATTCTCAGCTCAGTTATCTTGTTCATAAGCGATATTAATAACATCATATACATGAACTTTTTAACTTGTATAAGAAAACTATCATTTTACTGTTTAACTGCTTATTTTTAAACAGAATCTACAAAAATATAAAAGATAAAGATTTTTAGTTCAGAAAAATTTTCATTAACAAAGAGTTTTTAAAAATTGTACCTTATAAATGTATTTGTATGTATTTTTTGGTTGGAAAAAGATATCTGGAAGCATGTTACCTTTAAAAAGTAAACATATTTTGAAAGGACAAACTCTGTTTTAAGAAACTAGATTATTTAGTCTGTTGTTCATGAAAAAATGTGGCTGGAGATTAAATAGAGATTTTCCTAATTCAATTCTCCCTCCAACCCCTATTCTTCCCTTGCAATTAACAGCCAATTACTCTTTTTCCTTTTCCCATTTTTTTCCCTCTCTCATCTACAGAGTTGCTATTTAAAAAGATCCCTCCTTTTTCTCCAGATTCTCTTTTCTCTCCTCTGCTCTCTGCCCTCTCACCCCAGGCCACTCCCTAGAGCCTGGATCCATCCTGCCTTACCTCTTGACAATGCTAATTTCCTCTTCTCAGTTTGGCTACTAAATCTTAAGCTCTGCACAAACAGGCTGCTTGTGATACCTCTGGGTATCCATAACACGTAGCCCCAAACACTCACCACTCCTCCATTCACTGATTTCTAGATAGAAGCAGGGAGGGCGGCAAATATCAATGCCTTCCTCTAAAGCTATTGTCTTCTACTGGTTTTCATTAAAAGGGCAGCAGAATTAAACATACAATGTAACAATCTCGGGTTTTACGAGTTAGTTTCTAAGAGTGAGTATTTTTACTGAGCCACAGTCTGGCAGTGGAAATGGAACTTGGGGAGGGAAAGTGACAGGGGTGTTGAAAGTGCCTAACCGGAATCCTGTAATTTCTAGAAAAGAAATAGTTCTGCAAACAGGAGACATGATTGCATAGCCTTAATTAACAGTTCAAAGTATTGGGGGGGGGGACTTATCATGGTAGGATGCATGTTTCTCGTTCTTTAATGAGTAAATGACCCATTCCAGTGCACGAGTGCATATCAGAAGCACATGGCAATGAAGAAGCGCGGTGGTGGTAGACCTGATCAAAGTTTTTCAAAACTGACTCCAAGTATTTGATGAAGAAGATTAACATGGAGACAATTTACCAAACAAATACAGCACAAAGAGCCAAGAGACCTTCTAAGGGACTTCAAGGCTCCAGCTTACCCACATAAAGAATATCATTAAACAGAAAGGAAACAAAGACAAGAATGAATATCTAGAGTCTGAGTTGGTAGAGTAATTGAACTGCCGACTGATGATTTTTTGTTCTATTTTTAATATATACACCAGAGGTTGTTTTCCATTTTTAAAAGCAAACAAAGCAGTGCGTTTGACCTGGGTTCTAACTGTGCAACTCTCTTAAGTGTTCTAAAAGATGTCTGGACCAGAATTGGTTAATTAGCGCTTTGTGTTGCACTGTGTTACATATGACCTAACCAGAGATAAAAAGGTTTAAAGGTCTCTTGTAACCCTGCAATGCCATTTGTAACACAAAAATAACCCCCTTTCATTGCTAGCATGCCACTGTAGCATGCAGGTTATTTTTTCCCTTCACTGCAATAAGGGCAGCTTTCGCATCAGAAGAATTCTTGGCAAATTAATGCGCTACCTCTTGGGCTAATTAAATTAGAAAGGATCAAAAATACAGAGCGGCTTTTGTGGTGGACACAATGTCGTGCTTCATGCATCTTGCTCAGAGAGGAATTTCTGCCATTTAGCCCCCTTTTGCCTCTAGCAGTGTTCTGGACTCTCTAACACAGTCAAGTTCCTAATTTGCCTCAATGAGAGAGAATTATTAACTGATAATAAGAAAAGGAGCATTCACAGCTTCAGGCTGGGCTGTGTGGAAAAGGGTGATCTACCCAGCACCTGAAGCGCATGCAATTTTTATTAATTCCTGCCTAAAACAATGCATTCAGGAGTAAAATTGCTGTGCAGATGACAAAAACAATTATGCCTTTGATTCGTTCATTCTAAAAATGTGAACTACTTTAGCTCAAATCTAACCAGATTAAACAACTAAAGCAGTTGCTCACCTCTCTTCAAATCCAGTTTGGATTGCAGCAAGTGTGTTTTATGTTGAGAAGTTGCCACCACCACTTAAACTGATCGTTCCTACTGAAATTGCTGAGTGCACAAGTGATTTTGACAATAATTAATACCGTTCTCTCTATATTGTTGTCCTTTGTTTGGAAGATGACACTGATGATGGTGTTGCTATCTTTATGGGCATTAATCCCAGAAAGAGATGTGTAGGCTCCTGCAATCAATCCTTGCATGACTATGGGCTTCTGTAGACGTTCTGTGATTTGCTGCTTAGTGTTTCATTTGCAGGTCTGTCTCCTTGCCCCTTGGGTATATGGTAGTTGTGATCAGAACAGGATACCTTCATTTCTATTTGCTGCAGCATCACCAATGGCCTATTGCTACCCAGATATTATTATTTCACAACAACTAGGGTTTCCGTAGTTGATGTTTGCAGAATTTCTTTTGCTGTTGTTCTGAGGGTGACTATACATTAGGAATTTGTTGTCTTCCAGGTTCCACGTGTCCACAGTTAGCAGAGCTTAGACAAGCCTATATATGTAACTGTGCCAAACTGAATGCATTTTTTTGGTGTGCAAATAATGAATATGTGTTTGTAAAAAAAAGACTGAAAAAAGTGTTGCCAGTTATGCCACAACCATATGTATTCTTATGAAGATCATTGACTTAGACTTGGTCATAATATCTGTTGGTTAAAAAAAGTTTGTCAAAATGGAAAACAGTCTCCTCATGGTATCGTTTGGTATGTGCATTTTATTTACTTTTGATCCTTCTTTCAGTATAGTAGAAATTAATTATTGCTTTTGGGTATTCTGTGAGGGTTTTTAACTTTTTAAGATATTTTCATAGTATATGCAATGCATGGTTTGATCTGATTCATTACTTCCAAAGTGAATTGCTCTCTTCAAATTATCAACTAAAATTCCCTTCCTTGTGTGTAACCTAAACTAGTCCCCAATTCACTGATGACAAAAATTCAGGGGCCACTGATCGCATATGCAATGTGTCAGACTGATGGCTTTTCTGAAAGCCAGAGAACATTCTAGTGCCATTTTCAAAATTCCCTCTTTACATGTTGATATAATAGGTAATCAATTTGTTCGATTTGAATCTGTTACTCTTTTAATCCTTCCTTGAGTGCTAGGAATTTGTTCAAAACGGAGATTATATAGTTTGATCTCATTGGACATTCAACCACTTAGCTGTAACCTTAGAAATTTGAGCTTCTTTTACTCCACTTAATCCATACTTCCTCTGTAAATACTCACCTATGCAAGTTTTCTCAGATTGCTTTCACACTCGAAACATTTTCCCTTCAATCCCTCTATAGTTTAATTCATGAATTAAAAAGATTTGTGATTGTTATATAATAAAAACCCTTGGTCTTATTTCTGTAAATGTTATACATGGTCTTAATTACTTGAGAGTTGAAATCATATAGTATTTTTTAATTGACCAATAACATGTAGCTTGGCACACTGTAAGTACTCAATACATTTTTTGGTTTGCCAATTGGTTTCTTTAATGCGTACCAAAGATCATTTCTATGGGCAATGTTAAACGATTGTATTCAAAACAATGTATTGGGAGTCTTATCTTATAGAACTAGAAACTATTTCTGAAGCTGGGATAAGAGGAGAAAATTGTATTAGACAAAGTTACGTTAAGAATTCTTCCTTAGGCAGCTGCCATATTGGAGACCAAAGAATTCTTTCCCTTTAATTAGTCCAAAACAGCAAGGTTTTCCTCCAGGACTGGAATAGATAATTGTTTTTTACTTTTTGCTTAAGCATAAATGGAATCATTGGCTTGTATTTAGGTTTCCTATTGTAGAAAATAATGTTTGAGTCACCCTCAGTGCTGGAAGCTGTTTGATATATGAAAGGCATGAGAACTGGAATCAGCTAAAGGACGAGTGGCTTCATGTCTCCCATTTCACGTTCATTCTGTGGAAATAGCTGGCGGAGCTGCCTTGATACATAAATAAAGTCTTCTTCTTTCTTTCTTTCTTTCTTTCTTTATTTATTTATTTGGCCAACTTACATATAGCAGTGATCATATTACTTAGTGTACATTGTAATTTTGCTCCACTGTGCAATTTCTCTCTTATTCCAGGAAAATGCTCCCTGCTACAATTTGCAGATTTGTTCGGTGCATGGGCCTCGGTTGTGAAAGCAGTCTCAGTCTTCCGGCTCTTACTTGATGTTGCACCTACCCTGCACTTTTTTGTCTTCATTGTAACTAATTCATGGGGTGGTCAATCAACATTTGATGTGTAATGCTTCCTATGGAAAGTATGTCACTCTCTTAAATCCCTGTGTTGTCAAGCAAGTGCAGCTTAGAGAGATGGATAACTGCCAGATCGAACATGTTCATGAAATTTCTCACTGATCTCAAGGAATCTTGTAGAATCTTCTTGATGCTCTGCAAGACAAACAAAACAAAACAGGTTTGTGCTCAGCCTCCTTGCTTCCTGCTGAACTTACCAACTTTGCTGCTGATGTTTGTCTTAATTGTCTCAAGAACCTGGCATCCTAAAAGTCTGAAAAAGTCTCAGAGAGGGAAGGCACACACATGCTTCCCAGAGGGTCTCTTCACACGAGGCAGGAGACTTCCAGGTGTCGGGCTTGCAGGATTCTACGGCTGCCTTTAACTTGAAGGTTATTTCCACCGACTTAGGGTTGACTGAAACGTAAGACAATATTATGTTCATAATGGACAGTCTCAGAACAAACTATTCAGTACTTTTTTTAAAGTATCAAACATTTTAAACATTGATCAGACAATCTAAATAGGTTGAAATTTCTCTGCAGCTTCTCATCGTCACATAGTGATCGCAATGTAACACACACACATTTTTAAACAGTGGAATGCACATTCTTTCATGAACTTGAATGTCAGGTAGGTAGACTATATAAAAGATGTGAATTATTTTCTGACTGACAGTTGTAACATCTTAAAGTAGTTCTATAATCTTGTCTTGATCTTCTCTACCTTTAAGGTCTTACTTTTTCTGAATATATTATATAGATTGGACCCAGAGAAACAGAACATGCCTATTTTCCTTCTCGTATATGAGAGTGCCGTGTTTGAAAAATATCATCTGTATGTGCTTTATTTTTATTTCAACCATACGTGCTTTTATAAGTATTTGAAAAGAAAATATTTTAAAGATTTGAAATAGAAAGAAGGGCATATATGTGAGTTGCAGCAGCCCTAGGGTAACAGTATCTCACACACTAATGATTCAGATGGAGTTTCTGTGTCTGTGTATGCTGTCATTTAGATGGGGGAGGGCTGACTAAGAAAGAAAGTATGCAACATTTTTTTAAATACCAGTGATTTCTGAAAAATAAAGAAAAGAAAAAAGACAACACTCTGGACATTGTCCTCGTTTAATAGGAACAATCATCATGTAAATTATTCACCTTAATTTGGTTTCTTACAACAGTTCTACAATTATTGGCATTTCTTCTTTTCCACTTTCTGTTCTAAAAGAAAAGAATAATGTTTTTTATTAATTGAAAGGAAAAGGGAGAAAGTTTATTTTCTGGTGAAATTTATGGAAAAATATCCATATTTGGTCTGACTCCTGGGGTCACAGGGTGTCTGCCTGCTAGACATAATTCTGTGCTTTCCTGCAATCACTCCACATTCAGATAAGTTACTGTGTCCCCAAAGAAGTCAGCAAACTTGAATTCAGACCTCTTTAATAAATGTAGGATTTAGATCATCAGAGTCTAGTTTCTTACTTGAAGAGAACGTGTGCAGCGCCTACGGGGGCTCTGTGTGACAATATAAGACTAAAATTACAGGCCGAGCTGTTACTGAAGCCAACACTATTATAAACGAGTGAAGGGTTGTATAAATGGCTGAAATATAATTGAATCAGCATACCAATGAGATACTTTTCTATCCATTTAACTTATTTACACAGTTTACTTAGAAAATTAGCTTTCTAAGTGATGTTAATGGAAAGAAAACATTTGTCTTTACTTTTATATATCTTAATAAAGTCCAGAAAATAATAACACTAACATGTACATAAATTAATGTTTCCCCATCATCCCCAAACTGAAAGTTCAGATGAATCTGTATAAATTCTCAGAGGTCATCTTTGTATGTGTGTGTGTGTAAAAGTCAGATACTTAAAGGGTAAAAGGAACAAAAGTTGGGGAAATTAGTTGAAAAAGTATTAGTTCTTATAATGTGGGGGCAAGAATAAATTAAAGCAGATGCACATTGGAAAGTTTCCTTTCTACTTTTACCCACACATCCATTTCTTTGCCTTTTGCAATTAAATAGAAAAGAAGGAGAAAACTATTTCCAGGTGTCTTCACTCCGTCTCACAGCTTCAGAAATAGCGATATGTGACTTTACTATTGACAGGGGACAGAGAAAGAGAATATCATCTCTTCTGATCCTCTGTTACAAATATAGTTGCAAAATGGTGTAAAATAGTTCTTTTGAGTTCCAGATTTGAGACTACAAAAAACTGGGTATTTCTTTTTCTCTTTGCTTGAAAATCAAGTCCACCCTGTCTCGACCACATAAATAGAACAATTTTCCTCTGTGAACTGCTTGATGAGGCTGTGGCCAGATTCATATAAATGTCATAAAAACAGAGTACAGAATGGATTATTTTATGATTAAGATCTGTATGGATCTTTGTATGAATGCAACGTGCTTTGGCAGGGCTCTGCTGCACGCACACTAGTTTTAGTGTGTGTGGTGGAAAAAATGGCCTGCCACACTGTCACTTTAATGTCTTTCTGCAAAGGAACAAAAATCACTGGGCTCCACCAAAGGTTACAGCAATCATATAAAGGTTTGGTCTGCTAACCAGTACAGTGTGTGTTCTATTTCTCATCGTGATACTAACAAGAGTAAGATTCAATAAAATGGCATGATATTTCTTAGCACTTTGCCATTAAATGCCATGTTGACATCTAATTGTAATCGCAAGGTAAAACTTTCCTGTTCTCTGATTTACATAATAAGATTTAATTTTCTTTCCATGTCTTTGATTGTGTCAATACACAATCTGGAATCTTTCTCTCTTTGAATCTTTCTTTCTTCAGCTCAGATTTATTTATTTATTTTTTGGAGGCAGGGAGAGGCTTCATTCAGATTTATTTTTTTGAAACATCAGACAAGCTGCTATCAGCACCTGGACGCCAAGATGGTCCTTTAATAAAGAATCATGGTTTAAGAATTTCAACCAAAGGATTAATGTATTAAAGTGAATAATAGCATCCAGGCAGTAGCAAAGATGATGATCAGAGATGGTGAAAGCGAGATTATTGATCATGTGGCTCTATCAGTCACAAACAGGGAGGAGGAAAACAAAGGAGAGGAAAAGGAGATTAGAGAAACAAAATATAGTGTAGTAATGCCAGTTGATTCTGTTGCTAATTACAAATCTTTGGCAGAAGCCTTTGGTTATACAGTAACACTCCACCTCTCTGGTGGTTGGATTTCTTGCAGTCTTTACCACTCACAGCAGAGCTGAGATCCTGGAATTGTACCTTGTAGCTTTGACCATGTAAGAGCAACTTTCTTTGCTGGAGATACGAAGCTATCTTCTGGGAAATTTATTGAATTAATTTTGTGTATACATTTAAGATTTCTTATTTAATATACTTGGTTGTCTGGAATTTTTTTAGCCACTTTAAGCTATTCCCTAGGTTATCAAGGAGAGTGTTGTAGAGAAGGGAGGAAAAGCACTGGGGATGGGGGAAGAAGTGCAGTTTTGCAGAATACGATGTAATTGCCTTGATTTAGAAGATGGAAAGATAACCCTTAGCTGTAGAACCCCAGGCAGTCTTCATGGAGAGAGGACAATGGTATTGTGCCTGGTGGGATATCTAGGATTTGACAAGGTAGAAGCTGGAAAGATGGACATTTAGGAAGGCATGGAGTAATAAGATGAAGTCAGAAATATCCGGAGTCATTAATGAGGTGCTGAGACCAGCTCCATTTGGTTGAAGTATAAGATGAATCTACGAGAGTTTCAGAAACTGAGGTTAAAATGATAATTAAGGACCAAGGTATGGAGAGTTTTAAACGTCATTCTCAGGCATTGTGAATAACAGCATCCAGGCAGCAGGGAAGATGATGGTGAAAGAGAGATTATCGAACACCTAGCTCTATCAGTCATGAATAGGGAGGAGTAAACCAAAAAAGAGTTCATTGTTGGCAATTGGGAGATACCTGAATTATTCAGTCAGCGGTGATACAACACCAGAGTTGTGCTCTAGGAGGTGGGGAGTCAAGGAAGGTACCCAGACTTCTGGCTTGTTGTGACTTTATAAGTGGTGATCTCATTACCAAAATGGGAAACACAGAAGACAAGCATTCTAGGAGAGTGGAGACAGTGGCATATTTTGTATGCGGAATGTAGTTGGGTTTCTGTAGATGGCTAGCCTGCTTTAGTGAGGGGGATTACAAGGCAGGGAAGCTGGAGAGAGATTTCAAGTCAACTAAGCTGAGGAAAAGGCAATTCATATTAAAGGTTATAATTCAGTGATTGGATTGGGTTATTAAGGGATAAAGGTGAAGACTGAAGGAATGAGGAATAAGACAAATCCCTAGAACCCACATTAGTGGGAGAACAGTAGTAGAGGTCTGAGAAGTCAGAAAGAGTATAATAATGAGAACAAAGACTCAGAGAACTGCAGCATTACGGATAATGGAAAATGAAGGGACACAAGGAAGGAAAAACAGAACTAACACACACCAAATATCAACGATATGTCAGGTCTGAATATATACTCATTATTATATACTCTTCCTAGGTATCCTATTAGCGGTATATCCTTAGCAGAAATTGATGTTCAGAAAGATCAGGTAATGCGCTCAAAGTTACACACCTAGCAGGCATCTGAGCTGCAATTTGCTTTCAGGTCTTGCTCAGTCCCAAAGTCCACGCTTCTGCATCTCCAATGCTGCCAACAGGTTGAAGCATGTAGGAGAAGGGAAAGGGCTGTTTGATTTGCTGACCTTCAGTAGAGTTGTGAGAGCAGAAACCATATTTTAAAAGGATAAGAAACACGTGGATGATGGATTCAATTTAATGCATGTACTATGTATGGGGCATCAGCTATGTAATGGGGAACTGTGCTGGCTGCTGCAGATACAGAGATCAACAGGACCTTGTTTTCACTCCCAAGGAGATGGCAGCCCAGAAGCAGCAAAACACACATCTAGGATATTTTAATATAATATAGCATCTGTTTGGAGAGCACAGTTTACCATTTCCAAAAGAATAAAAATTTAACACAAAAGCAAAATGAAGGTCCTTTTTTTTTTGGAAAAAAAGATAATGTACCTGTGAAGATGTGTGTAAACTAACTAGCGGAGACAACGGTGAAGAAGCCATTGAAGATGTTAAAAGAAGAGCAGGTGACAAAGGGAAGGGACTAAGGACATAAAAAGAAGGCAGTGGGTGGAGTGAGTTCATGTAGCAATCTTGAAACAAAAAAAGAGTATCTGATATTACCCATTGATATAGTTAACAGATGCCCATTATTCTCATTTTATATTCTATGGGGGGAAAAAAACTAAGCAGGGGAACATTAACCTAATATTTGGTGTGTGATTAATATTGCTCGTTAGGCAGGCTACCCTGTCACCATTGGCCACATTTGGCTCTCTAGTTGTAGCTGGAATAAACCAAGACCAAGGCAGAGAAAGTCTTTTTCAAGTATTTGCACCCAGGAAATGCAATTTGAAAACTGTATCTGGGGCAGATAGGAGAGTCCAAAGATGATTATGTAAGTTTCAAATTCTGATTTATTTTCAAACAAACACATCCACAAATGTTTAGAAAAAATCCATTTTGTTTAAGTTATTAGTGTTCCACTTGTAAGGGGCAAGTAATTTAAGCACACTTTAATACTGTCATTAGAGGCTACAAAAGCTGTGTGCAAAAATAAAAAAAAAACCACTTGTGTATTTATTTAGACTTCTAAGAGAAGAAAAAAATTGTGTTCTTGTAACTGATGAGCTTTGGTAGACTGATAGAGCATCTCATTGTTTAAGGGTGTAGACAACAATCAAATCTTGCCTTCATAGTGTTTGCTCTATAAGCTGTTCTCCTCGCTAAATTGTTTGGTACTTTCCCCAGGCACCTACACATTTGCAGTTTCTCCTCTAAGATTCGGGCTGGAGTCTGTGGTGATGCAGCCTTTCCCTTCTCTCTCTCTCATTTTTATTATTTTTGATATATTACCATTCTTGTTAGCATCTCTACCTTTGAAAAGCAGTTCAATAATGAATTTTTCTAGGAATACTCTTAGGTGCTCAAAATGGAAAGATAGGTTACAACTTGAAGGCACCCCAGTGTTACTAGAAAGGCACCTAAAAAGAATGACTTGTTTTGGCTAATTTGTGACATATCAAATATCAAATAAATAATTTCTGCTTCTCGCATGGTTTTTATTAAGATTTAATAACTATGTAAAATGTATGTTAAATCTTATAATAATAATAGTCATGTCATCTGCAATACCAATAATCACAGGTTCATTGACTTACTAGCAATGATAAGGACTGTGTTAAAGGGAGTCTTGACTTGATGAACCTTATTTAGCTGTTCAACTTGTATCGGCACTGCCAGGGCTTCGTGACTAAAGATTCACACTTGGAATTGTGATAAAGCATCCATAAATCAGGCGCCAAGAGGAACGTCTGCATTTTGTAGGAAATGTAACAGTGTCTTTGTTAACCCAATATTTTATGAAGAGTGTAATGTCTGGTCATTAATGTCATCATCTTTCTTTACCACCTACAGCATTATAGCAAAATCAACCACTACCATGTGAATTTGCTTCTGGATATGTGGTAAAAAGTGATTAAGAGGCCAACACTGGTTTTTAAAAGCAACAGTAATCTAACAGTGAACTTCAAAAATAGTAATGACATTTTATTTTATTTTTGAAAATGTATGCTTTATAACCTTTGCTATTTCAAACTCTGATAGGGTTAGATCTCTTCATTCACCCCAAAATGACCCACAACCCACATGTTATATCTCATATTTTGAAACTCACATTATACTGTTGGTCTTTTTGTTACTGATTCATACAATTGTAGTTCATTCGCATTATATGCTAGTATCATAATGCTATAATGCAATTCAGTAAAGTGCTATAATAATCTGTAAGATTTTAGTAAATAGTAGTTTTCTCCATTTCTTTCTTGGTTTCACTGTTGTTTATCTAAATTTGGGATATTTTCTCATTGTTTTTTTCAGTATCCTCCAGAGTCTTCTCAAATTACTTCCTTTTTATTTTTTTTTCTTTACTATTTGCCATACCCGTTTATTGGTGTTATGTTTCTTAATGCAATTTTAATTATAACACTGTAATAATGCCATATATTCTCACTAAGTGATACAATTTTCAAGGTGTGGATTCAAGAGACTACTCATTAAAAAAATCACATGCCTACTATTATGCTGGTTGCTGGTGCTAATTTTTCTTATTGCCATTGTTTATAAGTATCTTTTGCTAGATGAAGGCAAATATCTTAAAGTGATGTATTTCTTTTTAGATTGGAACTCTTAAGAAATATTTGAGGACCTCACTAAGAGGCTCTAACCATGGACTGTGGTTGATGTATCAGATTAAAGCCCAAGGGCACGGCCACATCATTATGACAATAGTTTAAGTTGTTAAGAAGCTCAAGGACCAACAAGTGAGAATGTAATTCTCCATCAAGATTGCCAGCTGTTTTTAAGTGTTTGGAGACCAAGATGAAGACCACAAGAATCAGTGGCAGATTGTCAAAGCAATGATGCAGAAGCCTACCATTACCATTATGAGCCACAAGAGGTACAATTCTGTTTCCTGTGATGATGAAATCCTAGTTGAGCTCATTGAAAGAGGAGTATAATTAGTTTGTGAACATTTCTAAAATTCAAAACTTTTTTTAAGGAAAAGAATTATATGAATATATAGCAAATGAAATAGAGTCTATATTTATGAGAGAAAACTGGGATAGAAAATCAATTGCACATTTCTCTTGCTGGCTCAAATATTCTTAATTAGATTTGTGGGTTATATAGTGGAATTGGTAAAGGAGCATACTGTGAAAAAGATATTTAGAGACACAAAGTTTTTCTCCAAAAGGTTTTACAATGGAACTGAATGTAAGTTATGCGTTTTTCTATTGGCAGCATTTAACAAAGCAGAAATATCTGTAAGAATTCTTGTTTTTAACTCCACATCCATTCAAGGCAGTGTTAAATATTAGAACAATAATCTGAAACTTGAATTATGTGAAAATCTGTCTAAGTTTGGAATGTAATGCTAATTCTGGAAAAGAGACGTTATTACTTTTATTCATCTTACTTTTAGTATCTTTTAGTGAATTAGTTCTTTTTTATTAAATAACAAAACTCTTACTTTCAAAATGACAAATAGAATTCTGGCTCACAGTGGATGACTATTAAAATGACCCTTGACTGAACAACAGAAGCGTACATATTTCTTCCTAACTTGTGCTCCTAGAACACTACTGGGTTGGCTGAAAAAATTTTTTTTTCCCTGTATGATGGTTCTAGTAGCACTTAGTTGTCTTGAACTTTGTTCGAAACAATTTTGTTAAATTGTATTGTGACAGCTGTCCTATCAGTATGCATTAAAAAAATCAACAGTGGTGAATTTTTTGATATTGAAGATGAAAGAAAATAGGCAACATTTTGACATGTTACATTTTATCACTTCAAGAAAGGTAAAAATGCAAATGAAATGCAAAAAAAAAAAGATTTGTAAGTTTATGGAGAAGGTGCTGTGACTGATTGAATGCCAAAAGTGGTTTGTGAAGTTTCATGCTGGAGGTTTCTTACTGGATGATGCTCCACGGTCGGGCAGGCCAGTTGAAGTTAATAGTGATCAAATCAAGACATTAACTGAGAATAATTAACGTTATACCTTGTGGGAGATAGACAACATACTCAAAATAGCCAAATTAATAAAAATTATTGGGGAAAATGAAAAATGTCTCTTATTTTATGGAAAAATCTAAATGGACTTTTTGGTTAACTTGATATTTCTACACTCTCCTGGAAGATTCAGTGTATGGCTCCAACAGGAAAGTGGTATATTGTGCAGTACAGTGAGTCCTCACTTATGTCATAGAAAGGTTCTTGGAAACTGCGACTGTGGGAGAAACGATGTATGGTGAGAGCAATCTTACCACAAACTCATTGATATAAAGAAGAGGTAATATTTTTGGTCACAAAGCATCACCATAGTTCTAAATAAAGATCCAAATGCTTCTAATGTTAAACTTTGTAATAAATGTGAGGTATACTTACATTTAAGAAAGATTAATGAAAACAAATAAGATTATTCTTATTTTCCAATGAGCTTTTTGCATCTCGGGGTCATGGGTGGCCAGAACCTGTGCACGTCCAGGCTGCTCAGGGTCTAGCAAAGGACCCACCCTGGGCAAAATGATCTGAGGGAGTGCGCCCTGCACTTTCATTGCAGGGCGCACTCCCTCACAGCCACAGCTCACTCAGACTGAGCCAGTGCAAACACACTGACTCATCCCATGTGCACATCTTTGGGAGGGGGAGGAAGTAGGAGAACGTGGAGAAAATCTCACAGATATGGGGAGAGTGCACAGACTATACAGAGGCAGTGGCCCCTGCCCAGGATCATTTTTTTTTCTCATCAACATTATAAAAAAAACAATGTTGAATGTGACGTTATTTGAGGTCCTGCTATAGTAAGAAGTAGAAGGTGTGGAGTTGGACAGAAATGCGTTCAAATGCTACCACTTCTATGTATCAATAGTGTGACCTTACAAAAAGTCTAGAGTTATGTTTGCCTTTTAAAATATGAATAACAACATCTAATACCTAGAGTTGTTGAGAGGATTACATTTGATGATGCCTGCAAATTTCTTAACACACTAGTGTGTAGTAAGGATTCAAAATATAATTAATTGTTACAATTAGAACTGTTGTTAGGTCTGAAGTTATTCTGGTTTCCTGTGGTTCATGCAAAGTTTCTCTGTCTCTTCTTAAACACAGATTTACTATTTAGTGAGGTCAAGGAAATCTTGGATAATTCAATTTGAAGTACCTGGTTGAATTTGTCATGAATAATTAGATATGTTAAGCCTAAGATGGCTCTCAGCACGCAATGTTAGATAATTATTCATTTATCCAAATTGTGTGTATTTATGTTTTTCCTAAGATAGAGCTCTCCTTTACATTTTTAAAATGAGCTGTGTGTTGTCAGAGTTTACTCTATTTTGGTGGTCAGTGTTTAGTATATTTTGGGAAGCATTTTGTACATGGTGGAAAGGCATACTGGTCTAAGACTGGTATTGATTATAAGTAAAGAGTTTGCAAAATGCTTTCACTTGGGATACAGGATTATCTTGTGCAAACTTCTGACCTAGTAGAAGATATAACTAAGGCTCAGAGGAGTAAAATGATTTGATAAAATGGCTGGAACTGCAATTGGAATCCAGGACCCTTGACTTTTTGTCCTGAGTACATAGCTTCTCCTTAGAATTCTTACTTACTTGAGGACTATGTGAAACATATATTTAAATGTGCCTAATGTCAAATTTTCTCATATTGAATGCTATTTCCAAAAGGCAAATGGTATGTATTCTAGTCTTCTTTGGGGAACTCGAGATAATATTCAGTTATAGAAACAAATGTTTGACTATATAAATTCTTATCTAAAGGAGGTTTAATGCTCAGTAATAAAAGGAATTTTTTCAGAGCCCTAATGCTACTGAGTTATTCCTGACTTGTTTTTCTTATTTCAGCTTACATAGCATATAATTTTTGGTTACTCAATACTTAGGGAGTGCTAGATGTCTTGAGAATACTATTGAGCATGGTCCCATCAATACATCTGGAGGTGAAGCAAACCCACAGATTACTGACAATTGCCATGACATCACTTACCAGATTCTGTCTACCTAGGATAAGTATCCATTGCTGTCTGTTTAGTGTATAAAGTGAATGAACCCAAATTTCTTATATCTAGAGTTAGCAATGAAAAAAATACTAATATAGTCAACTGCTTCAAACAAGAGACCTATATTTAAGGTGGATACACATTTCTGGACTTTTATTAGAGGCTGTGCAACCAATTTTGGCTTTAGTTGTATCATGTACTTTCATGACAACATACTATTAAAAGGTAGGGTCAAATAAGTGGAAAATATAAGTGTGTAAAATCACACTATTGAAACCACATAGATTTTTTAAGTTGGGGTGATACCCTGATGCTATATTTTAGTCATTTACTAGAAACAAGACTTGTTTTGCTTATCTTAATGATTTACAAGGTTATCAGTGACTATGGCAGTAGAATGGGAATATTTCTTAAGATAATAGAAAATGAGATAGTTTTAGTCTTATTGCATTTTTCTAAATAATTTTTGAGTATTTACGTATTTTGTAAGGTAATTTTGCATTGTTTCATATCAGCTGTGTTATGTAGAATGGGTTTCAGTACCACGAAGTTTTCATGACACATTGCATTCTATAATATGTCTACCAATTTGACACCAAGACATCCACACGGAAGCCCATAAGTCACATAAGAAACTATCACATAAGAAACTTTTAAGCAGTCTCCCAGTGGCTATGGCATTATTCATAATACTTAAGTATTATGAGTTGAGATTCTTTAAGATCTTCCCTGTTCCAGGAAAAGGCATGTTATACATTGTTATCTGCATTTCAAACGCTAAATCCTTTAATATAATCTTCAGAAAAATCAGTCCAACAAGGTAGGTCTTATGTCCACTTTACAAAAAAGAAAACTGAGGCATGGAAAGGTTAAGCAAATCAAAAACTGCCCTGGCCAATCTGATGCCAAATCCTGTTCATAATCAATGCACTGTATCATCGGTGTTACAGATGCCAAGCCTTTAACTCCTGCGTTAGAAAATTTTCCTGCCTTCTTACCTTTATTTTCACTTCCATTAGCATTATGGATAGGATCCCATTCTTCAATTAGCAGGCTGATTTCTTAGTTTGGAACTCAGCTCTTGCCTGACTGCTCCTAGGAGACTCAGGAACCTTGGATTAGGGGTAGCTTCCACTCATGAGTTGCCTGTCTGTTTGTTTGTTTGTTTAGCTGGGTCAGAGAGGGATATTGTTCACTTTCCTCAACAATTTACATTTGGAGAGTTAGCTAGGTAAAGTGGCAAGAGCAGATACAGCAGATTAAGATCAAACTGGGTTCAAATCCTAGATGGAGCACTTGCAACACCACTTCAGGGAAATGTTAGAGTCTCTCTGACCCTTCTTTTTCCAGAATACTGACTTTCTATAAAACTTTAGTGAAGGGATATGTAACAAAATAACCTGGAAATTAGTTTTTATTTTACCTATTGGTTTTAAGCAATTGTGTAATTTTATTATTATTGTTTAAAATAGTATCTCCTTTATTATTTAACATTTAATTTCTCATTATAGCTCTAGATGCATAAACTATATTGTGGTATGTTTGAACCAGGGACTTTGTCAGTGTTTCTGAGAATGTTAGAGGTGTAAGTGCCTCTAGAACCATGCCCCTTATGGTAGATAAATTTACTGTTCACAGAAAATTCAAGTGTTTGTCTACTTTCTCTCACTCTTATTCCCTCCTCCCCCATAGGCCAAGCAGTTCCATCTGATTCCTTCTAGCCAAGGAACTGTGAGGGGAAGTAATATAATATGACTCAATTTCAAATAAAAAGTATTTATGAGCTTGCATATGGGCCTCTAGCTCACTCTTTTTCTGATGCAGTAACCGGATGTTGAATGTTCTTGTTGACAGAATTACAAGATAAAAGTAACTTGAATCCTTATGATATCAGTTGGAAGATTTACCAGACCCCAAAGAACATAGCATGAACAATTATTAATCCTTTATGCCTTATGCTGAGATTCTGGGTGTGTTTGTTATTGCCACACAGCCTAAGCTAACCTGACTAATACATGAAACCTTTGGAGGAGTACACACACACACACACGCGTGCGCGCACACACACACGCACACACATACATTTTTTAACATAGTAAGGATACAGGTAACTAGCAAATATAAAGAAGAGTTGTAATAAGTTACCTAAATAATCTAAGTAGACAAAAAATAATAAATGTCATTGTCACCAGTAACAAACTTTGTGGTTCTACGCAGAGAGAATTTTTTTAAAAAGCATTTAAAAATTTTTATTTTATTAAATTTATTAAGGTGACATTTGTTAATAATTCTAACATTTGAAAAGCAAATGTTTTGTCATGATGAATATTTTCATGTAGGATTAGTGATTGATTCAGAGCAGCCCATGCTTGATGTAAAACTCTTTAAGAATACAAGAAACAACCTTATCTAATCATAACATACCAGGTCAGGTTAATGTTCTAATTTAGGATTTACATCTCTTATATTGTCAAAAATAAATATTTTGAAGCAAGAGTGGAAACTCAAGAAAACTGTCCACAATTGAAGATTGTGTATAAAGACAAATTTACAAAAATATGATTTATGAGAGTTTCACAATTCAGTTATTTGACTTACCATAATAAAAAAAAATCAGGTCAATGATTCCACAATCCAATCAACATCATAGCAGTTGTCCTATAATTAGTTGGAGAACTCACATGACCAGTATGTCCACTAAGTCAATTGCATATTGGAATGCTTTAACTCCTCAGACTTCACTCAGTTCTCTGCCAAACTATTTGTATTTGATAATGGAGATACACAGATAAGTTTTGATTTCATGTTCTATATAATTTGATTTAAAAATTTGTGGCTGAAGAATGGATGACATTTAAAAATATATGGAATTTTTACTGATGATGTTTGCTTTTAATTGGAAAGGCCAAAAGTGATATTTCACATTATTCTCTAATTATGCATTTCTATGCCTAAAAGTTTAGTTGCTCTTGTCTTAGTGATGATGTGATAAGTGAGCAGGATGGTGGCAGAGTGGAGCACATCAGACATGGGCTGCAGCCATGAGTCCTGTGGTTGGCTCCTAGCTGTCTTACAAATGCATTTGTTACCCGAGTGTCCCTGGTCTGGCCATGCAGCTGTTCTCAGATTTATTTTCCTTATCTGAAGAGTGAAGATTCTAATATCCTCCATACTTAAACTCATAGGGTCAGTCAACGTAAGAATCATATTAGCTAAAACATGTGAAAATGGCTTAATGACATATAAATGTTATATTTACATTTATTTAAACTTGTGGACGATGTACATATATACAAATAACCACGTTTTTGGTGAATCAATTCTCTTGATCCTTTGCCTTCCAACTTGGAACACTAAACTGTTTGCCAGTCTCCTCGTGTAAACATTTCCCGACCTTTCACCCCATCCCCAAATCTTGGCTAAATGCTCCTCATCTAGAGGTTCAGAGAATCCTCTGCATAACTGCATTACAGCACCTGCCGCAGAACATTGCGAGGATGTGTCTTTGCTTGTCTCCTCCACTAGACGGTGAACTCCTCGGGAGCGGTGGCACTGTGGTTTTTACTTTTGCATCTCCCGTTTCCGGTGCAATACTTGGCACATTGGCCACGCTCCTAAACGTTTATCAAACTGATCATAAAACTTGGAGACGCTATGATGACTAGTATATTTTTAAACAAATATTCTCATTTAAAAATATTATTCCACTTGGCTAGTTGACAACTTACCATAAATATGACTTTGCAATTTTTAATTGGAAACCTCTTAATTTCTTAATCGGCTTCATACAATTTATGTTACATCTAATAGAAAGCAGTAAGAGTGTTTTTTTCTGCTTTTAATATTACTAGAAATAGTTTTTGCAAAACATGAAAATTCTTTGCAACTTTTTCCTTTTAAAGTTCTACTGAGCAGTTTATGGAATGGCACCTTGCCAAATGGTGATCCATTTTCTCAAAAACACCGTTTGAGACCATGCCAGCCAAGCACACTGAGCTTATCTACTGCATCATAGTACAGTCACATAATTCGTGCAAAATTATGTTTGACATTAAATTATAAACCCTTAGCGTAATAATAAAAAATAAATAACCCTAAAAGCAAATTAAAAATATGTTTTCACTGGAGCAGGTTATTAGCCCACTGGAAACTTGATCTGTCGTAGTCAAGCCATGGGCATGCTTCCATTTCTGGAGGGGTTTGAAGTTTCTCTCTGCACAGAGAAAAATCCCTAATTCATGAAAGGAAAATTAGCTAATAAAATAATTTTTTCCTCCTGAACTGCTCTGTTGATGAAAACATGTCCATTGCAATCATAGAAATGAGTGACTTTTCAAATAAAGTAGTTTGTGTTGCCATAAACAGAAGGATGGTAAGGCCATCGCCGTTCTTTGCCAAAGGGAAGGGTAGCCAGCTACGTCCATCTTTTTCTACTGCAGTGTTCCTATAATTAGCCTCTTCTTGGGACTGGAGTGGCCCAAATGAGAGCCCATCAGAGAGATCTGGGTTCTCTCTGAGTTTGTACATTGTGAAGCAAAAAACTAACAAACATACAAAACAACCTTTCTGGCCAAAATATTATAATAATGAAAAAATACTTCTACTTTATTGTATCTGGTATTTCAATCCTTGTAACTGTTTTTATGTCTCAATAGGTTTTCTCTGTGTTGACAGACCTGCTGATTATAGATGAAGGTTTTTGATGGTGTCGAAATGGTCATTCCTGGGTTCTGATACACAGATCCAAGAGCTTACCTTCTGGTTAAAGCACAGTTTGCAGCAGAGCTGCCCTTAAGCTGGGATTAAATTATTGTGTATGTTTCTCCTATGATAAACCACAATAAAAACCATGCAACAACAGTAAGATTTCTCTCTTATTTATTTGTGAGGTTTAATTTTAATTGGTTTTCTTATTAAGTATAATATTTATCCTTGCTTATTTGAGCTAAAAATTAGTGCTGTTTTTCTTGTAGTTAAATATATATTTTTGCATCTGCACAAATGTTTATGAAAGATAACTTGTATTTCTTTATGAAAACATCAAATGGGGATATGTTTTCTTTAATATACTGAGAAATAAAGCCCACAGACCAGACAGATTGCATCTGTGGGGAAGACACAGGACTGCATTTTACCCAAGATAACATTTCAAAATGATTGCCAGGTAACCTGCAAAATTGTAATGTGTTCTGCTGCCAAATTCATTTTAGCATTGGGAATTAATTTTCCAACATGGTTTTGGAAGTAAGAGGTGAATTAATTATTGCAGGCACTGTGATATCATTGGAAGTCTGAAGTTAGACAGTGATTCAGATGAACAGGAAACCAGTAATATAATTGGACTTGGATCCTTTATCTTTCAAGGGCTCTTTTACATGACAACACAATATTCACACTGTTCCAAGGGATACCTTTGGCACTTCTACAATTCTAATTTCTTTCCATGCTTGCTAGTTCATTGTTGATTCTTGGAACCCAAGGAGGATAGAGGGGTTGGAGCACGGCTCGTTGTCTGTCTGCCTTTCTCAAGCAAGCCCCAGGTCTCCAGTTAGCCCCGGGAGCATTAAGAAGACTTTTCTGCAGAGACCAATTAATTGTTCTTCTTAGTGAGGAATGCAAACCTTTGCTGCAAATGTCAATGGGACTGGTGGCTCTGAAGGGTTCTGAAGGTGAACTCTGGTGCAGGGGGCACTGGAGAGGATCATGTGTAGTCTCCAGGAGGAGCTGCGCATTTAGGCCCAGGACACGTGGCTGCACTAGACCAGGAGCAGAAGACAGAGTCAGGTGGTTTAAATCTTTCCAACAGACAAGTTTGGAATGCTGTCAAGTAATGCGTGTTTGCCCTTGATATTAGAGATCCAAAAGACTGTTTGAGCAGTGAAAATAAGTCCCAGGCCTATAGAGAGGAATGAAATGACAGTAGCTTGAAAGGAAGCATAATCTATCTCTACAAACAGTTCCTTTTCCTCAGTTTTTCTGATTTTCCCTCAGTGTATATGGTATTCATCCTTTTCTTTCTTTTGTTTTCCATTTCTTTCATTTTTTAAGAACAGAATTAGATTAGTAAACGCAATATTAATGTTTATCTGATAATATTTATTGAGGTTCACATTCTGTCAGAAGAGTTTTTTCCTTTATTTTTTTCCATATTAATGGGTATAAAAGAAATGTTAGCTGGTAAGCAGAGGTCATTTATATATATAAAAAAAGGTAGTAGCTTAAACAGTGCAGATGTTTTCTGGGGCAACAGGCTTCCTCAGCCTGGAGTTTACTCACTTGGTTAAAGGATCATTGGTTATGAGTTAGCAGCACTTGTATTTGGCCTTTGAGTTCCAGCTTGAATATCTCTCCTTTGGCTGAATTTTATTACCATGTAATAAAATAAAATCCAAGGTACTTAAACTCTTCTTAATGAGGACTACCAAAATATTTTTAAAGTTATTCTGTGGCTCTCCCTTTCTATTCTCCATATTTTAATGAGTTTTAGAGAAAAAATATAGAATGAATACTTAGACCATGTCTATATAACGTTAATATAATGATGGGAACATAAAAAAATTAAATCATCAGTCATTTTGTTTGTCAAATGTTGAAAGGAAATAACCAGGGTTTTTGTTTTGTTTTTTCATTTCTTTTCCTGCTGAGTTGATCAGACTAACTAGGTGTTCACCTCAGAATTAAGGCATTCATAACTGGCTTTGAAAGAGGAAATAAGACCTCTTATACACCATTTCTCTTAGTTGCCCTTTTATTTTCTTGTACCCTGAGTATTTGTTTATTTTAAACTTGGATTTGGACACTATGTTCCCTTAAAGAAAACAAGAAATGAACCAACAAAACCCGCATTTCCAATTCTAGTAGTTTTGAAGATTTTTATTTTTCATCTCACCTGAGGATATGTTTATTGATTTTAGAGAGAGAGGAAGAGAGAAAGAGAAACATTGATGTGGGAGACACAGTGATCAGTTGCCTCCCACACAAACCCCGACCACAGACCGGACCTGCAGACTTTGGTGTGCCACACGGCACTCCAGCCGACTGAATCACCCAGCCAGGGCTAAGAGGTATATATATATTTTATATATATACATATATATATATATTTTTTAAATATGGGGAAGCATTTTTCAGCATGAAACTAAATTGATGACTAGAACACAAGATGTGGTCCTTTTGTTGCTGATATACTAAGTAAATTATTGTTACATATGTACAGAACATACATATGCTTGTTTAAAGAAGACTGTAAACAGAGAGTTTGTTGTTATTTTCTTAAATATCATATGTGACTATATGACTCTTCTGTTGTAGGCTTCCTCTCCACTGTAAAAGTAAAATAGACAACTAGGTCAATATCATGGCTACATTGGGTGAAATTATTTTACCTGCCTTATTTGACTTGAGATGAAAACATTTTCCAACAACTCACTCTTGACTTTTTCAAAGAGAAGTAATATGGGCTCTTTAGACATTCTGCATGCAGTTATTTGAAGTTGCATTAATTTTGTATCAGATAAAGAAAATTGCACATATCTCCCCAAACCAACACACAGAGCAGAGTACACTGGCTATGTCTCTTGCCAGCATATGGTATTCATCATTAGCAGTAGCAGCAGCAGCCACCTCTTTTAGTTGACTGGTGGAAAATAGAGCCCCAACTCAAATCTCTGTCTGCTCGCCATAGCTTTTTCCAGTTAAATTGGTACCACAATCTGTATGGTTTCATCACTCCATTGGCAGTTTAATATAAACATCTGTTTCCAGTCTTTTATATCCTATCTGAGATTTATTCAGTCCCTCTGAGTTATCTGTCCTTTTCTCCTTTCCCATTTATTTCCCTTGACTTCTAAATGATGTTATATTTTCCAGTATTTCTTTGGTCTTTTGCTCAGATGTATGCATCGTTAATGTATTTAATTATCTTTTTTTTTTCTCCCGGAGCCTGAGCTGTTTGTTTATAATCTATTCCCTCCATATAAGTTTTGGAGGTCTTTACTCTCACAGCTCAATTTTCCTTGAAAATACAGTAACACAATCCCAGATTTCAATGCTGAAGGTGATTATTTTATTGTGATTGGCATCAGAATCAAACTGCAAAGAATTTTATTCAAGCTAAGTGATTTTGTCCATTTTCCACCCATATTTTGCATTTACTACTGTAAAGCACATGCATTTGAAGGCCCCAATGCTCAGGATTTATTTTTCTTTCTCTTCTATTAAATGTATAATGTTGGAAAGTAAGGGCATTTCCTGTGAGGTAATAATCTGTTGTAGAAGCAGAGACCCTGAATCAAAGGCAGTAGAGTCTTTTATTTCAACTATTGGTTAAATGTCAGGAAATGTCTGACCAAGAGGTCATTATTATTAAGTCAACAAAAGCTTTTATTTTCCTATCTCCTTTTTATTTTGGGAGCTGTTCATAAAGATTGATGCTGTGTAAGTCACTAACTGCAGGAAAATGGTGGAATTCTGTAAACAATTGGCAAGCAGAACTTTGTTCTTATTGTCCCATTAAGCTTAATATGAGGTGTTAAATTTAATGAAATGTGGTGAGTGAAGTGTTATTTTCTTATTGGTTACTGTAACAGTCATTAACAAGTAGGACACGACTAGTACTGAAAATAGAATACTGTATCCATGACAACACAGAGTTCAGCTTTTCCATTTTCAGCAAATGGGACAGCAATTACTTAATATTTTCTTGATTTATTAATTTCCTTATAAGTGGGAGTAACAAGAAGACTCTTGAATGCGGCAGTTAATTGTCCAAATTAGTTAAAAATTTTTAGTTACATCATATATAATAATATAGTCTTTCATTCATTCCTATAAACATTCGTTGAGATTCTACTAGACGGTAGACATTATTCATACAGAAATCAGTGAGACACAGTTTTGGTCCACAAGTTGTTTAGGGTCCATTAACGCAGTGGTTTTCAAAGGAGGGTCTCTGGACAGCCAGCATCAGCAGTACTGGGAGCTTGTGAAAAATGCAGATTTTCTAGGCCCTTCCAAGACCAGCTGAATCACACACATAGTGGTGAGGCCCAGTAATCTGTATTTTAACAACCCCTTCAAGGGCTTTTGGTGTTCTTAAATCTTGAGAATGACCAGTTGTATGGAGAAATTAAAAGCTTTTCAACTGATAATACTTTGCTTTATACCTAAAATGACTATATGAGGATACTTTGAGAAAGTTATAATTACATAGAACTTAAAAAGTTCTATAATACTTGCCCTTTATAGGTTTATGGCCAAGAAGTATAGGCCCTGAACTAATTTCACATGATTGATTAAAATCCTAATGAAAGTTTTAGGCTGGAAAATAAATTCATTCTACCTTTCCCTACAACTTACTTCTCCTGTATTTATGGATGAGTAACATTGCTACTCAGACATTGTCCCAGATCACACCGTCTTCTACCTCTCACTCCACATATTTAACCAAACAATTAAAGCAGATGGGTTTTATCTTCCATATTCATCTCTACAGTGAATTCCTTAATTAAGACTCAAAATACCCAGTAGTGATCACCCTATAGTCTCTACATAAGCCTTTCAGTTCTCAATCCAGGATGTTCAGCTCATACTTTTTACATGTTGCCAGGGAGATCTTTCAAAACAAAAATCTTGATCATGTTACTATCTTGTTTTGAATCATTTAATGATTCCCTGTAAGCTTTTAGATAAAATTCAAACTTTTTAGCATAGCACAAAAAGTTCTTGCTGGTCTCAAGAATAACTACTCTTCCCCATCCACATAGCCCCTCTCGTCACTACCACACATTTCTCTACAATCATCCTGAATAAATTACTTTTTTTTCTCTATTTGGGTACTATTAAAAGCAGAGCCTGAGGCAAAGACTTGGTGGCAGGGAGTTTATTTGGGTAATTATATAAGAAAGCAGGAATGAGGGGCAAGAATAGAGAGATAGGGTGTTTTTGTTAGGATATGTAATTGAAGTTCCAGAAATGGGCAATAGGGCTTCATTCCTTAAAACCCCTGAGATACCTATAATATGTCCAGAATTATCAGAAGGGCAGGAAACTAAGTCATTTGTCCACTGGTTGAAGGAGCCCTTTGGGTGTAACAACCCAACACTTCCAGACTGTGTTTGTGAAGAGGCTAAGTGGCCTCCAGAACTTTCAAGAAGTCCTTGAAGCTTGAGTGAGATGATAGCTATGATATTGCACAGAACTACATATCATAGCTGCAGCTGAAATGACAGATCGACCAAAGTGACATGACATTGGGCAACAAAGAGAGAATTCCACTGTGCTATGATTTATTTACTTTGCATGAATATTGCCTCTCCTTCTCCAAGTTCGTATAGTAAACTATACTGATCCCTCCAGTGTAGCTTTCAAATTGGCTCTGCCAAGGTTTTCCCTAATCACTAGTATTATCTGGAAGTCTCTATTCTTTACATTTCAAGTTTTCATGGAGGTGTTTTGCCATGCTACGTATCACAGTAAATGGCATGGATTGTTTTACTTCTGTCTCTAGCAGAAAAGCACTTTGAGCATGGGAAATGTATCTTGCTTATCTTTGCTTGTATTTATAGTACAAGGTCTGAATATTCAAATATTGGAATCAATATTTGTTGAATAAATGAAAACATGAATGAACAGAAAAAATTAAACCCTCAGACTAATCTTTTAAAACCATCATTTCTTATCATGCCATCTCTCATCGAAAATTACCGCTAGCTGTACCCTGCTGACACGTAATGTCTAAATTCTTTAACTAGCCTTTCCCAGGTTCCTGTAATGTAATTCCAAACTGCTTTTCTAACCTGATTTTCCTTTACTTCCATTTATTAATTTTTTTTTACTCCAGCCACACTGCTGACTCATTATACTTTATACAGCCTCCTAGATCTCCGTCCTCATGCCATTGTGCACTCTATTCTTTTTTTTTTAAATCTGTCTTTTACACACATTTTGGTGCCTAGTTTACACCCTGTTTTCCCAAAAATAAAAGAAAAACCTTCTTGACAATTAGCCTATAGTGGTCATTTTTTCTCCTTTGAATTCTTGCATTTTTTTGTTGTCCATTGATTACTAAAAACAATGCCATATCTACGTCATCTGCATGCATTGTGTCTCTTCAGATAATCTATATTTCTTGAGGTCAGATTCTATGTGTACTCTGAAAGAAACTCTAATTCAAGATATTTGTGATAGACAGACTCTTCAGACATTTACATGTGTATCAGTCATCTTAAACACATCTGTGACTCTGCAGCATCTCACTAAAACCACGTGCCGCACCAGCAACAGCCTTAGCCCAATTGACAGGGCAAAGCAGGTAGATATTTGCTCAAAACATTAACAATAAAAAACAAAAAATGATTTAAATGTTTTCAGAGAGAGAGAGATGCCATAAAGAGGAGTTATATTACAGAGCAGTTTAAAAATATCTTCTAGAACAATGAAGCTTTGCTGAATATAGAAATAACCAGAGGATATGTTTACCTTTGAAAAAATTAAAACATTCCTGATACTCTTATTTTGAAATGTATTTGCTTAACACATATATTGGTTTTATACTGTTTAATGAGGGAAAGAATGAAAGTGAGATGTGGTTAAATGATCTTAAAATATAACCAGCTATTATATATATATATATAATTTTCCCTTTGGTAGAGAACTGGGAGACTAGGGGATAGAAACGTGGACAGATTTGAGCTGCAATACCTTTGTGTACTCTCAAATATTTTGCTGCTAATGCTATGTACTATTTAAAAAAATTACTAAAGGTTGAAAAACATTTTTTTTAATTTGGATCACTTCAAGAAACGGGAGCATGCATATAGAAGTGATAATACTGGCACTTTAACTTTTTACTCTATGTGAGTATCATTTAATATTGGACCAATTACAAAATATGGAAATTATATATGTTTAGATAGACATTGGTTAAATCAATCAATAAAGCTGAACTAAGAGACTGTTGAATGATAGAAAAATCATTTGTTAATATTTCATGAATTGAACTGACAGACTTTGTGTAAATGATATTTTATAAGCTTTAATTGAGAAGGAATTCTGACTTTTAAACACAGTATGGTTTTCAGGTTAATTCTGTGGATTTACATTTTTTTCAATAAGATAAACTTAAGTAAGAGATTTGCTTATTGTATATTCAAAAAAGAAAAAAAAAAGATGAAAAAAATCAGTCTTTTCCTCTACTTGGCTATCTTCCCTCTAATTCTTCCAACATTAATACAAAGTTACTGACTATGTTATGTTGTTACTAGGTTGTGTCAAATCAGTAGAATAATTGGACATTAAGATTCATCTCTGAATACATTAATTAGATGATTTCTTTATTTCTGTCTTAAATTACTAATGCTTTCCTCTCCATAACTGGGAAAACTCTGTAAGAACTCATTATCTGTTTGGGATTCTATAGCTACTTTAAGATGATTTTTGGTGGATGTGGTTGTTCTGGTAACACTAGACTATATATTAAGTTCCAAAAATTAAAATTTCAAAGAGAAAGGGTACTATTTAGATTAAAAATCTATACCCTTCAGGGAATTATTTCTTTTCAGATAGAATATGTTCTAAAACAATGGTACCTGTGGAGAGACATGAGGAGGCCATGGACACTAATATGCTCATCAGGATGACCAGTGAGAAGTCATGGCTTCTCAAAATGCTGAGCTCTGCGAATATCTCCTCTACAAGCCGAAGACATAATTCTCCTCAGCCTAGAGGTTATGTGCCTTGCTGCACTGGGAACTCATTGTGAGCAGGTTCTTCCTATTACTCATCTTTGTGGTCCTAGTGCCTTGCCCAGTGCCCAATATAGGAAACAGTCAACGAATATCCTTTATCAGTAATTAATAACACCTCTTAGACTTTCTGAGTCTAAGGGTGTTAAACCCAAAATTATATGAAGGTCTTTCTTATTGTAACATTCTATGAACTTTAAACAGGCATCTTTCTATAGATAGTGAAAACTTTTCTAAAAATTTATTCAATAAAAACTTTTCCAAGAATTCATTCCATTATAATATCTCAAATTGTTGTAATTTAATGACATTTCTTAGAAATAAAATTTGACTTTAAACTGATAAAAAATTAATTAGATGCTTTACATTCTTCATTGCATTAATACATACAAGTAAAACTCGTCATATTTTTTTTAACCTCGTGAACATGATGGGGTGATGAGCTGAAAGGAGTATTAACAAAGGGGTTCGGAGCTGAGAACATGGAAAAGGAACTCCAAAGACAAACTCAGCCCATTCATCATTTAACGGAAATGGACCAGTCCTTCCTTGAATGACTATTTTTTACTGACACTGTTGGCTCGTGTGCATCCGTGCCATCTTTTATTTGACACAATGGATGTTGTCCCAGAAGTCTTCCGTATGAATTAAATTTTTGTAAAGTAGATCACAGCATTCAACAAAGGGTTATTGAACTACAGCACATACTGTTACCCATATAACGTGCATAGACTCAGATCTTGAACTCACAGGTTTATAATCCCATAAGAGAAACACACAGAACATGGGTGGTGATGACAGGAGATATGGTACCAGTGAGAGAAGGAAAAGATACATTCCCTCCAGGAGTATCATGGAATGAGGTGGAAACCCATGCCCTTTGAAATGCCATGGGGTTGACAGTAAAAGGAAATGGTTTGTGAATACTCTTCAAAGTTACTTTGCTTTCAAATAACATGCTCTGAAATTTACCTGTAGTAAGTTTGAGTTTTCTATAGGCTTACTTTTTTTTTGTAGAGTGGGTTTTGCCAAAGACCTAAAAATCCAATGACTCAAATTTTTACTAGGATGAGAACATTTTTTTGCTTCTCTGTACTGACCGTTGACCATAAAGAATTGTTTGTGTTCCTGAAAGCTCTCAAATATACTTTCAATTTTTATATAACCATTGTAGGTAAAGGCAAAATAATGGCTTTCTTTCAGTACCTCCCTTGAATTGACAAACAGGGTCACTCTGGGTCAAGGAGATATAATTGCTGCTTTTCTATTAATAATAAGTTGTGACCTTATAGGTGTTGCAGTGATTGGTTAGCAAGCACAATTTTATTAATTTGATGATAATATTCCTCCATTTTATTTTATCTGTTTTTTTTTGAATAATAAAACTAGCATGCTAAAATAACTCAAAGCTAGTTGAAATTTGGCTACTGGATGAATTATTTTGACAAATACTATTGACCACTATATAGGGTGGTCAAAAATAGAATTATGGTTGTTTGTGAGAAAAATAATATAAGAATAAACTCTGTATTTTGCATACTCATGACTGTAAATCTGCTTTTGCCTCACCCTGTGTCCTAGGCTAGAGCCTGGGCAATAGAGATGAGGACAAAAACAAACTTAGTTCCTGTACTAAGAATAGTTTTTTTAAAAAATGATATTTTATTGATTATGCTATTATAGTTGTCCTAATTTTTCCTCCTTTGTCCCCCTCCACCCACCACCCCCAATGAATGGGGTTTGAAGTCTGCTAGGTAAAACATTTATTAATCAAATGATCAAAATAAATATGTAATAACATATTTAGAAAATAATTGCCCTATGGCTATTAATCATAATTGAATGATTCTAGGTACACATGTGTGTATGTGGGTAGGTGCATTTGTAAAGTACACTATCTGTAGTGTAATTGGTATTGCCAATGGTGGATGTGAGGAGACCAATTAGAAATTCCAGAAAAGACAGTGATGTTAGTTTAGACTAATTTAATGGCAGTGATAATGAGAGTAGACAGATGACCCAATTGCTACTTAAGTAAATGAGTTAAAGAACTTTAAGCATTAGCCCTCACCAGCGTGCCTCAGTTAGTTGGGTGCTGTTCTCCAAAATGGAAGGTCACCAGTTTGATTTTCAGTCAGGGCACATGCCTGGGCTGTGGGTTTGGTGCCCAGTTGGGGTGCATACGAGAGGCAACCAATCACTGTTTCTCATGTTGATGTTTTCTCCCCATCATCCTCCCCCCTTTCCCCTCTCTCTAAAATTAGATAAATAGAATCTTTAAAAAAAAAAACAAACAAAAAAGAAACTTAAGCATTAATATTTATCAAGTGCTTACAATGTGTCAAATGCTTTTTTAGGTGCTAGAGATACAAAAATGAATACTTCTAAAAAATCCATTCCCTCAAGAAACTCCTGTTGGGTGTTACATTTCCAAGTATGGTCAACTCTGCATTCCTATATGAGAAGCAAAATGTAAAGCAGCTATTGTTACATGATTTGTATTCCCCATCATTTGACTTTATACATGTAACTTCTACTCTTGAAGATTATTTAGGGAATCAACAGAGATAATGCATTTGAAAACACTTTCAAAATATAAATATAAAGTGTTATTTTCCTTTTATTATTTTTCTAATTATATTTAGCTTAGCCTAATATTTAAATATTTTTTTGTCTCCTCAGCACACAGAAGTTGGGGAGGTATCCTGGTTTGCTTGAGCAGATATAATAAAATACCATGAACTGGGTGGTAGGGAGGCTTAAACAACAGTCACTTATTTGTCACAGTTCTGGAAACTGTGAAGTCAGAGATCAAGGTACTGGCGGATTCTGTTCCCTCTTGAAGGGCAGGGATGGGGGGAGCTCTTCCTGCTCCCATCTCCATCTACCATCACTTCGGGGTTAGGATTTTGACGTACGAGATTTCAGGTAACACAATTAGGTCAGTCTGTAACAGAAGGCCTTCAGAGTGTGCTGATCAGTGACAAAATAAATTACCCGGAAATTTGTCCCTGGTAACAAAGAAGGTGACAAACATTTGGGTTCCTGAATTGCTCCTGGTGGTAGTACCACTGTGTCCCTGCACTGGCTTCATCCCCACCCCTCACCATTGGAATCAAACTGAAATTGACAGGTTAGATTAGGTGACTGAGTCAACTAAATTGGACATAAATTAAAGTTGACGTTATTTTATTTACTTTATGCATTTCAATTCAGGATCTTTTCAAACCACTGAATCTTTATTTCCTAATTATTCAGTACATAAAATTTTAAACATAAACAAAAGTAGAGGTAATAGTGATGATAATGATTTCCCTATTTCCATTACCACCTTCAACAATTATCACCTTTTTATCAATCTGGTTTCATCTAATCCTTACTTTTTCATTTTTTTATTTCACTGGAGTATTTTAAAATAATTTTAGACAAAATATCATTATTTCACCCATGAATACTTTAGTATATGTTTCATCTGGTACAGCTTTAAAAAAAATATAACCACTTCTGCTAATCGACCTAGCACAATTAACAAATATTTCTCAACATCACCTAATATTCAGTTTATATTAAATTCCCCCACTTACATTTTTGAGATTTTTTTATTGTTGGTTTACTCAAATAAGAATTCAGCAACTCCACATACTGTATTTAGTTATTATATTTTAGGTCTTTTTTAAATTCTTTAAAAGGCTTCTTCCTCTCCCATTCCCTGCTTCCTCCCCTCCCTCTTGTCCCTTTTTTTCATGCAGTCAGTTTGTTAGAAATACGAGTCATTCATCCTGGGAAGGTTGGACATTTCTTAAGCCAACAGCAAGCTGTTCCTTTATCTCCTGTATTTCCTGGAAATAGGTAATTAGATGTAGGTTTCATTAATGACTTAGTTAAAGCTTTCTGAAAGCAGGGCTTGCAATAAGGAGCCTTATTTATTTGGAAAGTGACTCCACCAGAAGACTAAGGCAGTGGAGACAATAAGCCAGGAAAGAAAGATCATTTAAGGTTGTATTGTCAAGGTACCTGCTGATGACCACAAGGCTCTATTTTGTGGGGGCCTCTGAGAAGCTTAGAGAATACTTCTGGAACTTACCACCAACTTCCCTGTCCCTTTGGTTGGGAGTTTTCCTGGAAGCTGATGCTTGCATGGAATGAATTGGAACTATTCCTTAGAATTGCAGCTGAGACCAGAGGTAGGCAGAGAGATGAGATGTGAGAACCCAAGGCATTTGCTACAATTAGTTACAGATTTTTGGTTTAATTTCTTCAGGCTAGAACATTTAGTACAGGGTTCTGTGTATGCCTTATGTGTGACGCTTATAATAATTGATTAACCCATTTTATTTTATTTCCTTTTTTGAAAAGGAACATCCACTTTATATTGTTTAATCTTTTTTACAATAAAAATTTCAATTACTTATTTAATTTAATTTACATTATTTTCAATTATAGTTGAGATATAATATTATATGTTTCAGGTATATAACATAATGATTAGACATTTATATACCTTACAAAGTTATCAACGCATGCAATAAGTCTAGTTGTCCCATTTTAAATGATTTTGAACTTGAATAAAAGTTTAAAGTCTAAAGTCCTATAAGCGTTTTAAAGTTCTGCAATAACTTTTCAATAATTATTTTACATTCATTGATGATCATTGCCTATATCCATCATTTTTACAGGGTTGCAAGTGGTGATTTTTCAAATTTTATCATTCTGTCTGTAGTTAATTATTAGAATTTTTCTAAAAGAAAATTCTTTCATCAACTATTTAATTACCTCGAAGTAACTAAAGACAGGATAAGTTCTTAAAACTTTTTCCCCCTTTTAAAAATCAACTTACAATGTAATGAGTTGATGCTCTGACAACATCCAATAGGATCCATTGAATTTTATTTCTTACCCTGAACAGTAGGGCAGCATTTCCATGGAATGAAAAAAGTGGTGGGGTGGGGATTGTTTTTTAACAAATTATTAGGCACTCCTGCTTAGTAAAGGGAAGCAGAGGCATAACGGGGTGAATGGATAACTCAGCAGTAGACAGAAACCGAAGAAAGACAAATCACTTCCGACTGAGCACAGATGAGTCAAGAGGTCAGGCCAGCAGTCGTCTTGGTGTTGGCAAAAATCACAGACATTCACTTGCAGCAATTAAGAAGTTTGAAAACCCACATTTCTGCTAGTCATGCACATTTTGGGACTCTTGACTCTCAAGACAGACACCCATATCCTCTTCAGTCCTGTTTCCCTAAAACATCTTATTAAAAAATGTTAAAGACTTTAAGTAGTGGTGCCAAATTAAACCTCAAACAGACTTATTTCACAGCTAAGGAGGGTGACTAACTTACCCTGGTTTGCCTGGGTTTTCCCAGCTGTAGCACTGAAAGTCCCTCATCCAGCATCTGGGTCAAATTCTGGGTGAAACAGAGTGGTTGGTCACTCCAGCTATGAGGACAAGATATTTATACTCTGTGTTCAGTCTTACAATTGAGGAGTATAAATGCCATTTCCTTTGTTTGCTGGTCCATCCTCTTATTTTCCCTTTCATTCCCCTTTGTGACCACCAGCACATGCTTATAAGGGACTGTGAGGAAAGTCTATATTCTATATGAAAGGAACAGAGAAAGCAAGGTCACCAGGCCACATGGGGATCAAAACATCACTGTTAGCATTATTAACTGTTTTAAGTTAATCTGAAAATGAGGATTGGGAATAATAATTTCTGTATAACTGCTTTTGTACTCATATTAGTTATAGTTATATCTTGTTTTGGAGAAATAATCTTCTGAAAAGTTATTTTCTTTTAGCTTAAAATGGAGTTAACTACATTGCTAAGATATGCTACTCAATTCACATCCCACTTTGCACATCTGTGGCATCTATGATTCATCCTGCACATATCTTTATATCTTGATAAATATTTTATTTTATAATATTTTTATATATGCAAGTAGCCCCAATTGGCTAGAGGCAATTGTTCTGGAATCTGTTTTTCTTACACTCTCTTAATACTATTAGTGGGACCAAAATGCCCTTCAATAATCTCACTGTACATATTATTCAGTTCCCATGTGTGCTTTTGTTCTATTCTGAAGTGGTATAACCAGACATATGTGTTTCTTCTATTCATTGAAACTAGCCAAACATTGGGATTTTGTTCCCTTCAGATTAAGCAAATTAACAGATGTGATGAAGAGAATGACTTAGCTGCTTCTCAGAATCACTGATGAATATTTTCAACTGTATCTGTGTCTAGAAATACTTTAGCAAAAGCCATGTGAGAAACATGCAGGAAATTTTTCATGCCCAGTGATAGGAATACAAGGTGCAATCTAAAAGGGAGATTATTTACAACCACACTGGTAACTCCAGTTAATACTTTACAGGTAACTTCAGGAATATTGACTTATGCAAATGGGGTCTATGTAAGACACACATGCTCTTTTTGAACATCAGCCAACAGGTAAGTCAGTGATCTGTCCAAGAGAATGAAGAGCTATTGCTGCTTTTAGCTTGAGCCTTCTTATTCATTTGTATTTCCCTTTTTGATGGGAAAACTGTAAACAATGCCTTTAAAAGGTAGAGTGGTCTTAAATTTGGACTCAATAGATTTTAGATTCTTAGCTTAGGGAGCCCCGGGCAAACCAGGCCACCTGTCTGAACCTGGGTTTTCTCATTTTTCAATGGGTGATGGAGATGACTGCTCAGTCTGCCTGCCACTCTCTTTATTAGGATCATATTAGATAGAGCAGAAAAAAAAACAGATTAAAAAATAAACATCAAGCAAATCTTAACTGATAGTTATAGAGCTAATATTTTCTAGGATGTGATGGGCACTTCATTTGTTGGTGCATTTTTACTAAAAACCATGTCAAATAAAAAAACCCCTCAAAGCATATTGCATAGTGATTGGTACATAGTAGATCTCCAATAGATCTATTTTTCCTAACTTATTGGATCACATCTCTAGGTGTATTTTTTTCTAGGAAGAAAATAATTCAGAATTGTCTCCTATATTCCCTTATCTGGACTTCAGACTGGCCACGGTTTTCAGATGTCTCTCTACAGATACTGTCTTCCTTTGTACTAAAGTATTTTGAGAGAGGAAAAAGACCTTGTTTATTTCTAATAATATAAATTTTACTCCATGAAGTATAACCAAGCTACTGTCTTCAATGTTTTAAACATTTTCCCAAGGAAAAAAATTTCATCCTGGATTGCACTAGCTGTCTAAGCAGATTGATTCTTACCCTGAAGTCACTGAAATAACATTTTAATGCCACTTTCAAAACATAAATTTTGATGTGGTTTGAAAAGGTGAAATGAATACAATTTTTGATGCTAAAATAAATGCAAAAATATTATAATTATTTTACTACCAAACCACAGATACACATTCCATTTGTTCTTTTCTAATTTAAAAAATAAAATAGCTATTGAGAGCTATCCACAATATACTTTTGTCAGGTTTTACTATGCACAGATGACAATTATCAGATATTTTGGAACGGCCTTTTAGGGACTTCAGATAAGTCTCTTTAAATTGGCTGTATGTGCTCCCAATCATATTTGCTTTCTTTATGTTTTACTGCATCAGAAGTACACAGACCACTTTCTCTGTGACAAAGAAAGAACCCCAAAAGGGGCAGTGTTTTTCCCTCACAGGTGATGGAGTCTGTATAAAGAATGCAGTGGATAATAGCTGGCTTGTCTTCAGAACAGATGGTGATGGTCTTGTTGCTAGGATAAGGCCTCAAGAATTTAGTTAATTCCACATTATTTGCCTCAGTGTCATGAATATCCCTAGTTTTCCTGAGGCAAAAACACAAAAAAGGCAAAATAGAAAACCACACAGGAAGAGAGAGGGGGGAGACACAGAGAGAGAAAGAGAAAGAGAGAGAGGGAGAAAGAGGGAAGTAGGGAGAGAGGGCCAGGGA